>CABHPQ010169689.1:0-40465 GCA_902168405.1 Peromyscus aztecus
CAGGAATTTTAAAAGATTGTCCTGCCTTGTTTTGACAAAGTTCATCAGTCACTTTCCTCTGTGTCCTGCAGAATATCTGACAGACTCTTCTGTGAAGAAGGAGTTTTGAAGGACTGTCCTGACTTGTTTTGACAAAGTTCAACAGTTTTTTTTTTCCTGTATATCCTGTTTATCCAGGCTGCACAGCACATTGTCAGCAGTCAAAGGCAAGAACAATTTCTTTGCCCAGTGGCTAACCTTGCCACAATGAAAGCAAACTCCACAAGGAGTTTCTTCAATGCCCATCATCATCTCTAAAGTAAATTGATGCTGCCAGGAGCAGATGTGTCTCACTGACCTGAAAATTTTTTAATTAACAAAACATTTTAAATGCCATATTCTATAGATCTTTGAAGTATTTGAAGACCACCTATCTAAAATATATTTAACCTAGAAAACATACCTAACATATCTATAGATTTGATTGTTAAAAATTACTAACTACTAACCTGTTTCTTGATTGTCCTATATAGTTTATAATAATAGCTTTCAAAAACTAATCTTTACCTTACATTTTTAAATGAACTGCATAGGTACAACACCTTAAACAAGAGTAGAAACACATATAAATATGCCATAACAAAAGCAACCTTAAATTTATATCAATATACAAAAACCCTTTAGACAAAAGTAGAAATATATAGAGTGTAACAAAAATAACTTTAAATTTATATCAGCATACAAAAACCCTTTAAACAAAAGTAGAAATATATATATATGTATATATATATATATAGTTGTAACTAAAATTACCTTAAATTTGTATCAATATACTATATTCCCCTAAATGAAAACAAATATCCATAGCCCACCAAATAGCCAAAGACCACCGACCCCATCTCTTGGGAATCTGGGCATAGTATTCTCCAAACTGCTTCCTGCTGTTTGTAGACACAGTATCTTTAGGGCCCCAGAGTTACAATTTCAGACAGTGACCAAGTCCTGGGAAGACCAGCAGTAATCTTTGCTGATAAATATCACCTGATAAGATTCAGGAGGTCTCAACTGATCAAACCTGATCCATATTAACCCTGGAGGAATCCACAGCCTCTCATTCCCTGTGGGAACAAAACTCCAAGGCATTTTTTACTTCCATTTCACAATTGTATTTTTTTTACTTTTTACTCAGATTTTCTATTTCCAGCATTCCCTCCATTTGTGTCTTCTTGTTTCTGTTTCAATTTTCAGGTCTTGAACTGTTTCCTTCACCTGCTTAATTGCTTTTTCTTGGTTTTCTTGGCTTTCTTTAAGGGATTTATTGATTTCTTCCAATTTTTTGTTTGTCTTTTCCTCAGTTTCTTTAAGGGAATTTTTCATTGCCTCTTTAAAGGCCTCTATCATCTTCTTAAAGCCATTTTTAGGGTCATTTTGTTCTTCTGCTTCTACATTGTGATGTTCAGGTCTTGCTGTTGTAGAGCTGCTAGGTTCTGGTGATGTCATATTGCTCTTTATGCTGTTAAATGTATTCTTGCACTGGCATCTACCTATCTCTTTCTCCAATTGGTGCAAACAATGTCTGTGACTCAGGGAGCAGCTGCAGTCTCAGAAGATGGGTGGGTTTGGGGGTTGGATTGAGACTTGTAGTTTACGGGGTCTGGTGTGGATGGTGGTAGTCAGAAGTCCTGTTTGCTGGCCTGCAACTGGTTGTGTCCTGGGCCTAAAGCCTAGAGGCTGGGGTGATCATCTGGGAGAACAAAGACTCACCTATTTGACCTCTTGGTCCAATAAGAGCTGACAGAGTCTGTGTCTCAGAGGGTCTTTTACTCTCTCTCTCTCTCTCTCTCTCTCTCTCTCTCTCTCTATATATATATATATATATATATATAAAACTTTAAACTGTTTATTTCTTTCTACGATTATACCCTTTTTCTTTTCTTAAGCGTACACCCATTGTTAAACACATTGTAACCTGCTTAGAGGTTTTTCTGTCTGGACCTCTTTTATTGTGTATCTTCAGCCTTTTTTGACCAGGTAAGCAAACTTTTAAACTGCTAACCTACACCTGGATCCTCCAAATGCGACTCTCAGCTGACTCTACCTGCTTCTCGGGTCGTGAAAACCAAACATGAATCTCAAGGCCAATTGGAGGTTTGTCTGACCAGGAACTGTATTCAACCTTCCTAGAGCTCTAACATGCTGATATTTGCACTGTGGCAGGTGTTTTTACTTAGTATTTTGTTCCTACTTAACATACTAGCTGCTCAAGGACTCACTGACTGGCTGAAACTCTTAAAGAGCCATATCTTTTTTCTTTTTCTTTTTTTTTGTAAAGTTTTCTTAGGCACTATGGAAATGCGAGTGCCATGTTGCCATGCCAAAATGCTGTTGTTTGTTTTGCTCTTCTGAGGGGCCTGCCACCCAGCTCCTAAATAAATCACATATGGAGAGATTTATTATTACTTATAAATGCCCGACCTTAGCTTGGCTTATTTCTTGTCAGCTTTTCTTAACTCTAATTAACCTGTCTGTCTTTTGCATCTAGGCTTTTCCTGTTCTCTTCCTTCTGTAAATCTTATCTTACTTCGTGACTTGCTGTGTAGCAGGGTGGCTGGCCCCAGGAGTCCAGCTACTTTTTCCTTTTTTTCCCAGATTCCTCCTTCAATTTATTCTCTCTACCTGCCAGCCCTGCCTCTCTTTTCTCCTGCCTTGCTATCAGCCATTCAGATCTTTATTAGACCATCAGGTGTTTTAGACAGGCGCAATAACACAGCTTCACAGAGTTAAACAAATGTAAAACACCTTAAAATAGTATTCCCCAACACCCCACTGGAAAGATGCAGGTACTATTACTATCTCAACTTACACAATATTGAGGTTCAGCAGTGAATTTTTCCAATGACTCTCAGCTTCTGTGAGGTAGAAATGGGATGTGGAGCCATCTCCACATTATCTAAATATCTTATCACCTGCCTCTACAAAGCCTTTGTGTAGCTAGAGTTTTCCTGCCTGGCCCATGGTCAGGATAAATCTCTTTTACCTGCCAGTCCCACAGCCGCTCAGACCCAACCAAGTAAACACAGACTTATATTGCTTACAAACTGTATGGCCGTGGCAGGCTTCTTGCTAACTGTTCTTATAGCTTAATCCATTTCTATAAATCTATACCTTGCCACATGGCTTACCGGCATCTTTACATGCTGCTTGTCCTGGCGGTGGCTGGCAGAGACTCCCTCCGCCTTCCTGTTCTTTTAATTCTCTCTGTTAGTCCCGCCTATACTTCCTGCCTAGCCACTGGCCAATCAGTGTTTTATTAGCAACACATTTGCCATACAGAACATCCCACAGCACCTTTGGTTCTTGCTTATAGCTGTATTGATACTTATAAATTAATAAAAAAAATATATAGCTTATAGTTCATGGTTTATCTCAGTATCCTAAGTAGTAATAACCACCATTTACTGAACAACTACTTTGTGCACTGTACTATGCAAATTACCACATCCAACTTAACCTCCACAAAGGCCTATGGCAGAGACATTGTGGTTACCAGTTTTTTATGTGATGAAATCCAGGTCCAAAGAGGCAAATGAACTTGCAGCTAGCCACCATTCAGGCAGCCATCCCCATCCCCAGGGATGCTGGATTTTGGAAACCATGGATATTTTTAGCCCTTATAGAGAAGCAACACCCAGTTAACTCCTTGTTAACATCTGTGGCTGCTTTGTTTGTATGGGTAAGTCCCATCTATCTGAAAGCAACTTTCAACCTCTACACAAGAAGAGAACAGGATAGAAGCAGAGCCTCAGAGGCCATCCTTAAGGCAACAAAAGAAATAAAGGGAAGGCAACATTCATTCTCAGATCTCTTGTTCATTAAAAATTGTGCCAGTACCCAGGTTGGCTACCACTATTAATTCAATGTGGTTGATAGCAAAGTCCTGTGATTCTTCAGGATATAAACCCTAGTAGTCCAAGGTTACAGAAGCTCATCAGAGGAGTCATTGGATGTGGTCCTTTATGCTATGTAGATTCATCTACAAAATCCTATACAAGTATTGCCCTAGCCTTCACCCTCCCTAGAACACATTTGCATTTACTGGTCAGTTCTAATGATAAGAGAATTCTTCCTTGTTCTTAGCCAAAATAAAAGCCTAAAACCTTCTTGCCTCCTCCTAGAACCCCACCAAATCCTCTAAATCCTAACACCTATACCACCTCTCATCTTTAAAGCAGGAAGGGCTAATGCCCCTGTCACCAAGCTTGCTCTTTTCCTTTGGGCCTATTGAACTCATTACCCCTGGTCTCACAACAGACTCTGTCATATTCATCAGCAGGTTCTGAAATATGAGAAGTCAAATTTCTTCTACTCATAAATTTAATATTTGAAAATGTAGGTCACCTTTACATTTTTATAATCCATCTCATGTTTAAATTCCCAATTAAATGTGTGATTCTACACCCTTCACAAAAACATCAAACATGGTGTTAAAAGCTAAATTTGGGCACATTGAGATTTTAAAGAGTTTATTTGGGCAGAGAGAACTCAGGTACTGGTCACCACCAATCTGCAGCTCAGGGGGCTCAAGTGAGAGCAAGGGAAAGGAAACTTTGATATATGCCCTTGAAAGCTAGACCAAGATAACTGTGGCTGACTGAAGTGGAAGGCAATTCAAGAATGGCTAGGCAGTTTCTCAGTAGCAGGGCTCAAGTCCTATTTGTCTGTTTATACATTGAGCTGGGGCTTTGGTTTGCTTAATAAGTAGGAACCCAGGCCACAGGAGCAATTATATTAATAGCATATTGATTAATTTTTACAAGAATATATGAGAAGGGAAACTGAGCTTAAGCCTCATAACTTGACTCTGTCCCAAGCTCTGCCTCTGAATCACAACCAGGCAACCTCGGGCAAGCTGTTTCCTTTTGCAGGCCTTGACTTCCTCTGCAAGATGGAAACCATAATGGACACCTGCCTATTCTATCCTGCCATGATTGTTTACAGAGTAACTAGAGAAAGTGCTTTCCAGACCATTAGGGGCTCATTCAATGAAATACTAGCCAGCAGGGCAAATACATCCATTCCTCTTAGCTCCAATTTTAAGGACTGTTGGTGCAGAATTCAACTCAAAAGAACCAAGCCATCGCATATTTACAACATTCCCTAAGAACAAACCTGTTCCTATAGTCTTTGTGTACCTGGCACTCAGGGCTCAGGGTCTGGCTCTAGGAAGGGTTATGGTAAATGGTCTGGAAGAAGGATGGGCTATGGAGTGGCTTCAAAGGCTTGCTCATCATGTGGGCATATACCCACGAACCTAACTCCAGTTTGCTAATGCCCTGATGGTAACTGTGACAGCTTGCTCTGATGTAGCTGGGTACCATGCAAGCCTCCCCCACCACCTGACTGTACTGAGCTGTAACATTTAGTATCATGGGCTTTGTGTGTTTTATTTTATTTTACTTTACTTTTAAGTCAGGGTATTGCATGGCCTTCCAACCCCTGATTGTTGAGATTATAATTCTGTGCCCACTCCAGAAAGATAATGAGCTTTTATTTATGCCTCAAGAAACAGTTTTGGGGACTGGGAAAATGACTCAGCCAGTAAAGTGCCTCCCAAACAAGCATGAGGACCTGAGTTCAGATGGCAACACATACATAAAAATCGAGAATGGGAGTGGACACCTTTAATCCCAGCACTGGGAGGTGGAGATGGGTGGATCCATGGAACTCATTGGCCAATCAGTATCGGTCCAGCCAAATCAGTGAGTTTCAGGTTCTGTGAAGGATATTGTCTCAAAAAAAAAAAAAAAACCATGGAGAGCAGTTAAGCATGACACCAGACATTAAACTTTGACCTTCAATCAGTGCACACACAAACATGTACACATCCATGAACCATGCACGGTTTTCACTGAACCTCTGTCACTTGCAGATCTTTTTCTCATGCTCACTGCCAAAGCCCTTTGGAAGTCAACCTTGATGAGCTCACAGCCCACTTGTCTTTGATCTTTAGTGGGCTAGGCTAATAAAGAGAAAAATGTCCTAACCACCTCCTTTTCTCTGAGTCTGACCTCATCCTTCTCACTCAGAAGTGAAGACAGACTTTCTGAGGAAACAGGACTCTCTTCCAAATACTACTGGGCATACAAAGGAGCTCAGAAAGTATTCTCATGAAACATTTTTAATTGCATACTACTTATTGGAAACTCCGCTAATGATTTGGGCAATGCATGTTCCCTCCATCAAGCCATCGTCTATATCCCCATCAAGCTTATACCTTCCTACCACAAAGAAAATGACATCGCATCTCATATGTTTTCTGTGTTATGGATCCTAGCTTTGTAAATGGCATCATTTAAATGCATAGTTGTCTGGTAGCCTTTTGGGAACAAAATGAATAAAGACTGTATTCTGACCTGGACTCACACTGCTCTGCATTAGATAGAGCTCTGGCACATGTAGGACTTTAGAACTGTGGTAATTGAGTTTTGCATATCATCCAGTATTTCCTGATCCTAAGGCCTGTGACTCTTTGGTCCTTTGACTCTGCCATTTTATTCTTTTTCCTTCAGGCTCTTCTCTATACCATTGGTTTTGCTTGGTGTTTTTTATTTGTTGTTGTTATTGTTTGTTTGTTTGTTTTATATATAAGAGTATTTTACCTGCATGTATGTCTGTGTACCATGTGTACAGTGCCCAAGGAGGCCAGAAGTGGGTGTTAGATGCTCTGGGACTAGAGTTACTACTAAGAGTTCAAGTTGTCACATAGGTGCTGGGAATCAAACCTGGATCCTCTGGAGAAACAGCCAATGTTCTTAACCCCCGAGTCATCCCTCTAGCCCCCTGTTTGCTTTTTGTCCTTCATTGTGGAGCTGGCCCTTTGAGTCCCTGGCATTTCTTCTCAAATGTACAACTGCTCTTGTGAATCCAAGTTCTACCATGTTCCTCCTTCCCAACCTAACTCTTGTCTCAATAAAGTTTCTTGAGAGGTGGTGATCCCTGCCATGACTGCCTTTTTGGGTGGCACTTTAGGAATTCTGTGCCAGGCCCATAGATAATGTGTTTGTGGTTCTCCTGGCTCACAGGTGAAGAGGACCTGAGCGCAGAAGAAGATGAGGAAGTGCTGACTCTGTTGTATGACCCATGTCTCAACTGCTACTTTGACCCTCAGACTGGTAAATACTATGAGCTGGTGTAGCTCCCGCCCCCAGGGCAGAAAACAGCCACAGCGGATAGAACATGACAGCTGCGTGATGTCCACAGTGGACACCAGGACCTGTGTAGGTGGGCCCAAGGAATCCAAAGGATTGGAAAGAAGTTCTTTGTAGATAATGTTCAATGTTAAGAACGCCTGCATTCTCTTTGTAGCTGTGTGTGTGACTTGAAACTTGTGAAGGAATTAATACAGACACCAGATTTCAGGTTTTGAATTTGCTCTTAGTTGTTCATTCCCATCCTCTTAAGTCTCATTATGTTATATAAACAAATTAAGAATTACTTGTTCAAATTTTTCCAGTGTTAATCTGTAATAAATGATGGCTTGATACACTTACAGAAAGTATATTCTTGTTTAAAAGATGTCTGAAACCTTTTTTATAGTTTGTATTAAAAATAAAGTATAGTGGTCAAAAGGCCACTTCCTTTTTTCACCCTGTTGTCTTTACCAGATTATTCTTAGGCAACCTCTTGTTCCTTTAGAGGCTTAGGAAACATGAGCTAGTCAGATTTGGGGACGGGTTTTGTGGGTGTGGGACCCACTATGTCTTTGCAGTCTAGCACCTGGAGCATTTGCAGAGCTCACAGCACTGTTAATATTAGGCTGCTCAGCAGTGTGCTTGCTTTTATCCTCTTCTACCACTTGCTTTTGAATTCTGATACTTGAGCTCTGTGGATCCAAATTTCACAAGCAGTTGCCATCTGAACCCTTTCATACCTCACTTCTTCTCTGACATGTGACTAGAGAGACCTGGGTGGCTTTCTTTTGTCTTTAAGGCTACATCAGAGCAGCTCTTCTTGTATCCCAAAGCAAGAAGTGTGCATATCCTGCAATCACATAGATGGCCTTGAATCATGCCAAGTACGTTAAGACTGAGCTGGAGAATATCTTATTAACAGTTGTGTTTTGTTTTTTCATAGAGGTTTTTAATAAGGAAAGGTACTGTTAGAAATCAAAAGTTATTGGTGTGTGGTTGGGTTTAACAGCAGTGCTCTGATTTCATTTAATGTTGCTTGATAGAGGAAATAAGAACTTTTTTCCACAAGCAGATTGGGCTCCTGTCCAAAGGATCATACATTATTTAAAGCCATGTTTGTGCTTGATAAGCTTTTAATCCTTTTTCTCAAATTATACCTTTGTTATGAATGTCTCTCAAATATCTTCATGTTTACAAAATGAAAATGAATAAAACAAGGCTTCATAGAGCATGCAAAAATTATAAAAGATTTAGAGTTGTTGGGGGGGTTGTTTTGTTTTATTTTTTGAGACAGGGTCTCACTATGTAGGCCTCTGGCTGGCTTATAACTCTCACTATGTAGATCAGGCTAGCCTCAGACTCAGAGATCCATCCATTAGTGCCTCTAGAATGCTGGGATTGATGGCATGAGCCACCAAAACCATATAAATTGGAGTTATCCTGATTAAGAGCTTTAAGACTGAAATGGGCTTTAAAAAGCCTTATTCCTACTTTAAATAGTCTTGAGGCCATCCACAGGTGTAGATCATGTCCTTCAAAAGTTTATGTTAGTTAAGACTTGCAGTTACATCAAAAACATAAGCTGCTTATTAGGGAGGAGGGTAAGGATACAAGAATGTATCATGTATCCCAAAACAGGATGCTTCCAAGTTTCCAGGCAATTTAAGATGAGACCCCCAAGAACAATGGTAAACTCTACTGGGATTCGTTCTTCGTAAGCATATACAGCTTTCAGCTCAGATTCAAAGACTGGTTGAACAAGTAAGCGGGAGATCTGGGTGGGAGTCATGGCAACTGCAGCGTGATCCCTGGAGCTGCAGCAACTGTCCATGCCTCATGACAGTTGGTCACCAAAATGGCAGTGGTACCTTTTCCTGTTTCAGATTTCTGCTTAAGGAGCAAGAAACCAATGAGGCAGGAGAACAGGGCAAAGTAAGGTCCTAAAAGCCTTATCAACTGACATATGGGAAGACCAAACTGGCAAAAGGAAACCTAGGAACATACTTGTAGCCCAGACCCATTAAGACGAGCAGGCACCTGACTATGCACAGTGGCATTCCAGGGTATATGAAGTACTCTGACTTATTATAATACCAAAACACACACCCCTGGGTGGAGATTTACGATGCCAGTGAGATATGTAACACATGAAGTTTACAGGTCCATATGTAGAGCTTGGGCCAGATAGTCTGCACTGAGAGCCCAAGAGGCCAAAAATCCCCTGCAGTACAAATGGGCCAAAAGCCCATGCTACACTCTCTGTTCCAGCCTGCTGTCTCCCTGCAAGTGTTCTTTGTCTAACAAGTCTTCTCTCCTGTTACAACTGTGTCTTCTACATTTCTTGTTCAGGGACATAAGAACCTGGAACCCCCAAGAGTTTTTTTTTCCTCAGATCTCTGATGGTATCAGACAATGTCACTAATAAGCCTGCCTTATCCATTTTCCACAGGGCCCTTGGGATGAGGGTAAAGAGTCCCTAAAGGAGAAAGGATGCTGTTAATTTATGGAGGGGGGTCAAGGAGACAAACACCAACCATCTCTGCCTCTCTGACTCATCTTGCTCTCTGAAGCTCTCTCCTCATAACTCTTAATTACAAAGTCCTTAGGCACTACCCTCCCATAACCAACCATGGAGAAATATTAGCTTCCATGTTCAATTCAGAAATGCAACTCAGGATAACAGCTGATCAATTTTGAGGCAAGGGCCACCAGGACCTCTTCTGTGGATGAGGGAAGAAGGCTGTAGAAGCCCCTGTGAGCTGAGATACCACTCCAAAGGTGGCTACCACAAGGTCTGATTAATCAGCCTATGCATTTGTCCTTTTTAAAGGGTAGCAGATGGGCATTTCACTACAGAAGAGTAGAAAACTGTAAATAGATGTCACACTGCCAATTTTAAGCCAAAATAGTACATTCTGTTTATTTGGAAATTCACTAGCTGGGCTTTACTTCACTGTATCAAGTTCTGTTGCCTATTGGAGCTTCTTGGGAACCTACACCGAGGTTCTACATCCACACAGAGTCTGACTTGGTTGGTCCCAAGTACACCTGGACACTGGGAATTTGTGAAACATCAATTTTACTTTGTGGTCCAGGTTGAGAGTCTCAGGGAAGGCTAGTGGCACGTATGCCGGTGGGAGCCATTCCATAGCATCCACTTGTTTCCAAGGCCTTAGTTTCTAGTATGTGTCACTTGTATCTAGAACTGATAGCTGCAATGGACACTGAAAACAGATGGGCTCAATATGGAGCCATATCCTGAGGTAATTTGCTCTCAATCTAGCATCTGGTTTAGTTTCTTGTTTCCTTTAATCAGAATGCAACTTACAATGATTTTTAGTCATGTCTCTAAATGATTATTGAATTACAGATCCCAATTAATAGGAATTATGAAAAAGCAACTGTCAGCAATGCATCGTATCATATCAATGATTTAGTGTCCCTGGAGATTATGATTGCTCTCTGCCTCCCCCACCATACTCCCAACATGCCTCACTCCCCCTCCTATTAATTTGTTTCCTATTGAAGGAAAAGACTAACATGCATATGCAGAGTTTGGCAAAATACTTTGCCATATAGTGTCTCTATAATTTTTAGATTAAATTTGTTCAAATCACTTGTTTTAAACACATTCTTGGTTTGGACTTTTTTTTATAGAAACTTAAGAAACAAGATTAGTGGCAACACAGAGTGCAAAACTCAAAGAACAATTAATTAAAAGAATTAATTTTAAAATTCCTTTTGGCTTTAGTTAAAAATCTAGCTGTTGGGGGTTTCTGGGCTGTTGTTTTTAAAACCATGCAATGACAGAGAACACTTGTTTCACTCAGGTTCCGTGTGGTGCCTCAGTCTTCTGGAGTCGCTGGAATTTGGAAGTTGGGCCTCAGCTATGCACCGTTTGTGTAGCAGCATCTCAGTTTCATACGTCACTCACTTTGCATCCAGACAAACTTGTCACAGAATCCTATTTTCTCTATTTCTCCTAGTAGGCAGTTTGGGGTGCAATCATCTAATTGGTGAGAATACTCAAAAACTACTTCTACAAACCTCTGACTTTACAATTCAGGTTGGAAAGCTGATTTCCCAAAGGCACTCAGTTGCAGAGAGCAGAGTGTAATCCATGATGCCTCCCTTCTGGGTGGGTTCCTCTCCCACTTGGAGGACTTCCAGGGTCGATGGACCCTATACACACTTTGCCAGGAGCTTGGAATCGCCATTCTCAGCTCTCTTTCACAATGTAGATCCTTCCTTCAGTTGTCAGAGGGGAAACTCGACAGGCTCACAGCCATTATATGTCAAGGATCAGCATTGCCCAGTATGCCTTCCAAGAAATAGAACTTCCATTCCAGATCAGGAAACACAGTGGGAGTGGAGAAGAGGTACATGCTCAGAGCAGGGAGGCACTAGACATGTGGGACTGTCATTTGTCTCTATAGAAAGGTTCCCAGTTGGTGAGTGTGGGGAAAAGAATGTGTGTGTATCTGTGTCTGTGTCTCTGTGTGTCTGTGTGTCTGGGGTGGGGGTATGGCACCTGAATTTTCTTAGGAAGGATTTTAAAAATAGATCTGTTCACCCTAAATAGGGAAAGGCACTTGCAAACCAAAGAAAGGATTCCAGCCAAGTCCAGTTTAATGAACCAATGAAGCAAGTGAGGTTCTTACAGGTGCATGGGTGACTCAAAAGCTGCTACACTACCAGGAAGTCGCCTGAGTAACTTACTGGCAGCCACACCACTGAAGAGTCCCACCCACAGCAGGGGTAACTCACAAAACATTGCACTTCTGTAGATCCTGTGGGCAATTTGCAGGGAGCTACACTACTGAACAGTACCTCTCTACTGCCAACTTCCCACGTTCTATGTAACCAGATAGGGATACTCTCGAAGGGGACAGTAATGGGCCTGATTTCATGAAGTCTTGTAGGAATGATCACAGCTTCTCCTGATATAGACAGGGATCTGGGTCCAGTGGACATCCATTGGGATTTCCATGTTCTTCTGGCCCAGAATAAGAAAATGGATGGAGACATTGGATAAATGATTAATTAAAGGGGGAAAAGCATTCCCCAGGCTAGAAGTGCACCAGGGCTGAGGAAAGGTCAAAGGCTCCATGGTACTTGTTCCCAATGGTTGAGACCTTTATAGGTCACTTGTATAAATGGCTATTTTTGCTCATGCTCCATCTGCTACTCAGCTGCCATGGTGGGTGGAGTTTTATATCTCTGCCATGGCTTTTCTTTATATGCTAATCTGTACTTCACTCTCCACACTGATTCAAGACAGCTATGCTACTGTCCAACACAGAAGAAGCAGCCACACAACAGGATGGGAGTGGTTAGAATAGTTGTTGCTTCTTGGTTTCTGTAGTGGCTAGATATTTCTCAGATTCCTGACCAGCTGCAAGATTATTCTTCAGACTCACTTTTCATCCAAAACCAGGAATACTGAAACCTCAATATTCCCCAGCTGAGACCTCCATTTCCCACAGTGAAGATACGTTCTCTCGTTTTCAGTTATGCACAACTATAACTGTATGTAACACAGTTAACTTCTAACAAAGGATAAATCTAAGTGAAAATTCATTCATCATGTATATTGCACCTTTACATCTTAATGAATACTTTGGTTCTGGTTTGTGTGGTTTTAATATAATTTAGAATCACATTAAGTCAAAATAATTTGACTTATAAGAATTAAATTGCCAATAAACATGGGCCACAGATAACACTAATTTTTACTGCTGACATATTCTTCTGTAGTTAATCACCTGTAGTTCTGTGAAGCGTTACAGAAGTGAAGTGTGGGAAATGGTATTGATTGGTTTTCATCAGCCCAACTCATCATTGTCAGTGATTTTGCTGAACTTGGCAAGATCTAAGCATATAAGCTTTCTTCTAATAGTAATAAGTATTATCGATATTTTAACCTGTGGATCAGAAATTATCTCTAATTTGCCATAGTGGATACTTCCAAAAGCACTGGGGAACTGCTCTTCTTGGGACTTTAATTACTGAAAATCATCTGGGAGAATTTAGCCCAAGAAGTCCAGAAGGGGAAATTACTTTTGTTAATTTCTGATAATATGCCATTACGAAATAGAATTTCTATTAATAGAGTTTCCATGATCTATCAGTAAGTCAAAGGGTGGGATTAAAACTGCCCCGAGCTTTGCTTTATATCTTCCTGAAGAAAAATTATCTTAATTAAAGAATATCAAGCAAATCTCACCATTTGCTTTTTGTACTGTGTCTGTCATCTTTGCATCACTATAATGAAATACATGATACTGACTACTTAGTGAAAAAGAAAGAGCATTTGACACACATTTTAGAAAGTCCAAAGGTCCTTTCATATAGTTCACACTCTGTGGCATGTGATACTCCCTTAGCTTCATAGCTTCACAGAACATGTCAAGAGCAAACAATTACACCTTACAACAGGAGTAGACAGTGTGTGTTGGCCAAACTGCCCTTTGTGAAAATGCCTCAAGTGGCCTAAGGAGCTTCCTGGAGGCTCTTCAAGGCTGCTTAGCACTTCCCAGTAGTACTACCCCAGAGATACCAACCCTCTATACACAGCAAGCCCCTTGAGGACACACAACCCACACCTAAGCCAAAGAACGTATGATCTACAAAACTGAATCATACGTTTAAAACCATGTTATAATTTTTCTTACAAACTCTTCAGCCAGCCCTACTAAAGAAAGCTTCCTTTTGCCATTGGACCATCTTTGCTACTTTTAGTAAGTATAATATCCTTCCGCCAATACTTGACTTTTTGTGGGAGACCAGATTTATTTACCCCAGAGACTCTTGAGGAATGAGGGATAAGAGACTTAGGTAGAAATAGAGGGGAGAGAAACAGAGAAAATACAAGATAGTCTCAGGTGGGCCTGGATCCTTATCCCCCAGCCTAGAGCTTTATTCAAAAGGGCTGTTTATAACAATGCCAAAGGGAGGGGCAAAAGACCTCCCCCTTGCTAGTTACAGCCAAGTGTAGACCCTCCCAAATACCTAGTACTCAGGCCAATGGTCCAGTCATCCTCTTATGCAGTCCTACTGGGTAAAGCCACTAGGAAATCTAGGTGGGCTCCAACAACTTTTCTTTGACTTTTGACATATAGATAATTGTAAAAATCATGAAAACTAAAATAAAATGTGCCTAGGTATTTAGATATGGACAGTGTTAAGAAGCAGTGTCTCTTTAATTAGCTTATTTCAATGCATTCTAAGTGAACTCAGGAACTCTCAAGAACATCTGCCACAAAATTGTATTCCTCTTTTTAAAAGCAAAATAATCTATGTATGCTTCGAGTAGAGAAGGGGTACAGCTCAGTGACAAAGTGCTTGCCTACCCTGTGCAGTGCCCCGGACTTGGTCCCTGCCACAGGAAAAAGAGAAAAGCAATGGAAAACGGGAAGGAAATGGGAAGAGAAAGCCAGGTAAGAGGAGGAGGGCTTAGTTCAGACATCCTGACAAATGAATTATCAGTGGTGATGACTACAGCCTTAATACATAAGGGACATCAGTGTTTAGATTTATAATTTTGGAGAGTTTTCATTTGCCTTTGTTTTTAGTCTCGTATAGTGGCTATCATCCTTAGTTACACACTGAATTTCAGGGAACTCTATAAAAATTGCTGCAGCCTTGATTCTACTGCTGGATATTCCTACCTCCTTACTCTAGCCTGGGGTTATAACTTGACATAAGAATGTTTGCAAGGTCCCAAAATGGTCCTTATATGGATCCAAGGCTTAAACCTTCTGGCTAAGCTGCCTCTCCTTGCCCGTCATACCTTCTCTTCTTGACTTCTTGTGGGACTAGAATGAGCAGGTTGGAGATTCCCAAAGGCATACAATGCCAGTGACATCCAACAGTTTCAATCGGCAGACTGATAGGTGGATCTCATCTGTAGGCAATTCAGCAGCACCCTATGGTTGATTACTGCTAGAAACATGCTTGTTTTGCTTTCTTCAGGCTCATTGTGTGTACATTTCAAGCCAAAGCATTCATTCATTCTCTTTCCTGGCTGTCAGATGTTCCTGGACACATCTGGGTCTCAGCTTCCAAATTAATAAAGGAAGGAAGATGCGTGCATTGAGTGAGTGTTTGAAAGTGACGGGAGCCACTGTCTTAGGCTATTGAGATCAGCACAAGGGTCACCCCTCATCCTGGGTGGGTGTGTTGCAAGACTCTGTATGAATGGCTGAAACTATGACTAATACCAGACTCCTTATAAGCTGCCCTTTTTCCTGTATTACAGAACTGTGAAGAGGTTTCATGTATAAATTAGGCACACAGTAAGAGATTAACAATAACAAATCAAATAGAACTATTTAAGAACAGATTGCAATAGAAGTTATGTGAATGGTCTTTCTCAAAACACCTGAACTCATTACATTATAGTGACATTTCAATGCTTTACCACGGCTAACTGAACCTGAGGAAAATGAAATTGGCCTCAGAAAAGGGGTGTGTGGGAGAATGTTTTGTATAAAATAAGATCCATCAGGTCACCAAACTGTTCATGACTTAGTACCATTGTTAAAACTCCCTGGAAGCCTTGGGGTTTTTCTATCTGTTTTAGCTCTTAGGAGATTAAAGCTATTTTTCTTCCACATAAAATCACATTTATTCTGAACTAACCAAAACCATAGGCTTTGGCTTTTACCTTCCCTGGACCCATAGCATTCTTCTGAATGTAAGAACATGGAAGAAACACTAGGAACTGAAAACCTCCCGTAAGTCACCACTTCAGGATCATAACCCTCCCCTACCATCTAGTTTGTACAAAGTCTTAAATGGGAAGAAAGAACTTCCCATTTCTTTGGGCTAAGAAAGAACTGTAACAGTTAATGCACAGCATGATGATGGGACAGAGAAGAAAGGTCAAGAGCATGCAAGAAATCAGCCAGGCAGCCGGGCGGTGGTGGCCCACGCCTTTAATCCCAGCACTCAGGAGGCAGAGGCAGGCGGATCTCTGTGAGTTCGAGGCCAGCCTAGTCTACAAAGCGAGATCCAGGAAAGGCACAGAGAAACCCTGTCTCGAAAAACCAAAAAAAAGAAAAAGAAAAAGAAAAGAAATCAGCCAGGCAAAGACCGAGTCACAGGGTCTTGGAGGGCCACAGACTTCTGCAAGTGAGCGGGTGATATTGATTTGTTGAGTAAGAATATAGCTGTTCGTTTACAAAATCTTAAGTGGCAATTTGATCTCAGCAAGGAGAAACTTGGAGACAAACAGGATGCTGACTAATGAGCTATGCACTTAACATATATGAAGGGCTCTGGCAATGTTTCCTGCTATGCTGATCATCTGTACCTGAAGTGCTGGACCAAACCTGGACTTGCAGGTTTGGACTCTGATGCTCCACAGTGGTGATTACATTATTCCTGAAAGGATGCATGGACATGCACATACTTTTCTATATGCAAGTTAGAGTTTCATATTCTGTTTGGAAGGCTGGGCTCTAAAATGTTTAATCTGAAAACAGGGGCTTCAACTTCATACCCATGCTCAGAAAAAAAAAAATCAACATTTCCTGAGAACTTTGGAAAATAGAGCCAACCCTAATCAGAGGTTTAATACTGGGTACTATGTAGAAAACTAGACACTTCAGAAACTGTTCAGAACTGTATTTATCCAGTAATTGTAATAATTGAGGTCTAAACCATATGGTTGAAAGAACTGATTTCAATATGAATTTTCAGAGTCTTACTCCTAAATCAAGAAAAAAAAAATCCCAAGATTAAATCTAGCAGCTGCCATACAAAGCAAGGATCTCAGCTGTGTTAATCTGACCAACCAACTCATGTCAATTTTTGTTTGTCTTTTTATGGTTTGGGGGGGGGGTTGTTTTGGTATGGTTTGGTTGTTATTTTGTTTTGTTTTCTACTTTATCCTTCATGGTACTGTGTGAGGTTTTCTCAGCCATCCCATTTTTACTATTAATACAAATTAATACATATGTCCCTATTTAAGGGCAAATAAGAGTACTCTAAGTAAGTAATCTGTAATTCAAACTGTGTGCTGTTCCAGACTGGCTCCTTAGGCTACATCAGTGACACTTTTTCTAATGATTGGACCAGATTATATTAAATTTAAGAAATAATCCTTCTCAGCTTTGCCTTTCCTATTCAGAGAGTCAGTCGCCTCTTAGAATTTTTTTTTTTGTAAAACTATTTGCAAACATCTCCCCAAGTTTTATTCAGAATTTAATCACAGCTTAGAAAAAGCTTCACCAATCACATACTAGTACTAGTCTTCACAAACAGTTTCCCATTCATCCCTGAAGTTTGCAACACAGACTCAGGAGGACTAGAGATTCACATCCAGGGGTGGTTGTTTCTGACACTCCTTTCATGCCAGGCTTGGTGTTAGGAACCATCCTAAGGTGAGAAGCAGCTTTTCTCCTAACTCCACACTATCACCTCTACACTGTGCACCAGCCTCTAAAATAGTATCTACTATAAATCTCACACAGTGATTTCAAGAACTTGTGGTTTCACTTACCTGAAATGATAAAGGGCATTTGAAACATCTTTCAATTGATCCTGGGCCATCTATTCTGGCACTGCTCCACCACATGGTCACAGGCTACAAGCAAGTATGCATCATTCATTGTAATTGCTTGATGTTTATGCACCAAGTTCACTGGTCCTTCAAATGCATTCCCCCATCATTTCTGCAGCATTTGTACTGAGCCGGCTTCACAAATACCGCCAGTTAATGTGTTAAAGGGAAACTGTGCCCCTTTTTTACCTCATAAGTCATTAGGGTAAACATGGGATTATGACTTCTCAACACTTAACCGTGCCCTGGGAGTCAGTGATTGTCTTTGAGTTTGTTTATTGTCAACACAACCATTTATTGAGTTCTCATTCTGCTCACAAGCTCTGCACTGAGCCATGCTTTCTTAGTTTCTTTTCCTATTATCATGATATAATATATATAATAATATATAACATATATAATATCTAGTATATACCCTGACAAAAACAACTCAAGGGACAAAGGTTTGTTTTGTCTCACAGTTCAAGGTTGCTATCTGTTGTGCAGGGAAGAAGCCGCAGTAGTAGGAATCTGAGGCAGCTCATCATATGGCGTGGACAGTCAGAAGCAGAGAACACTGTATGCTTCTAGTTGAGCCATTTTCCCCTTTTTATTCAGTCCAGGATTCTGTGTTGGAAATGGTGCCACCTATGTTGAATGGGTCTTTTACCTCAATTATCCTAATCAAGATAATCCCCCACAAGTATGCCCAGAGGCTTTTCTTCAGGTAATTCTAGATTTCATCAAGTTGACAATTGTGATTAGCCATCACACATGTGGTTACATTACCTAATCCTCATAACAGCTCAGGAGAAAGTATCAATCCACTACATAAACTAGGATACTGAAGTCCCAACAGATTCAGGATCTTTCTAGGAGGCAATGCAGGAAGCCATATGGGTGTAGGTGACATCAAACCTCATGACTTAGTCACCAGTGGCACTACTGGCAGCAATATTTTCATAAGGCTAACATCCACATTACATACTAATAAACCAAGTGCTCATCACGGCATCTGGCTCCCTGCTTAGGCCTGCACCGTAGGTGCCACTTGAACAGTACTTCTCTGTGTATATACTGCACCTTAAGAAGTTTCTACAGTTTTCAAAAGAATGTCCATGAGGAATTTTACCTTCATAAATACCTAACCACATTTCAAGGTTATTGATATTTTGTGTGTTGGGAGCATTCTTTCTATTGTCTATGAATTTAATAAAAGGAAAATGTTTCATGTGGCATGGAGGTATCATTTCAGAAATCTATTTCTTCTCAGTATGGTGTCCATCTTGCCTTTCTATTCCCCTGGTGTTTCTATAGCAACCTGGCATCCTCAGATGCCACCTTTTACTGGCACCAAAAGATCATGTATAATCACCCCAGCTTGTTCTGAAATGCAGCCTCCAATCGTAACACACCAGATCGTGCAGAAGTTTAGCAGGACCTGGAGCATTTCTTATCTTGAGTTAAACTCACATTTTCACAGGAGTGAAAGTATCAAGAATGATGGTGTTGTAGGACTCAGCTTTTAGCTTAACAGCTAATAAAAAGAATCTTGCTGGGATCTTGAGAGTCAAGCTATTCCTCTTCTACCCGCTACAATATCTACTGCTCACACAATGAGGACAAATAACCAGACACAGCCACAACCAGCAAAAGCAAGCTGCAGAAACTTCTTTCCTGAGGTCAGTCTCACTAACACCCCTGTTGCCCCTGCCAGAGCCTCTGGCTCCTTCATACAGAACCGGATATGACCAGGCTTTTTCCTCATATCGAATCATCAGATTCTGTAGTCTGGGACTGTCACGGCACAACCGCAAGAGCAGTAGCCAAACCCTTGCACACTCACAGGGACACTGGAGTGACTGCCACTCACCTCAGCCTACTGTGAAATCACACTGCTTGTCATTGTGTCAGAAATTGCTTTTGGTGGGGTCAGGGTACATGCTCACATGTATGTGCAGGTGCATGCGCATGTGAAGATCAGAGGACGAGTTGTTCCTCAGGTGCTACCCACTTTGTTTTTTTTCAGATTTGGTCTCTCACTGAAATCTGGGGCTCACCAATAGATTAGACTGGCGGCCAGCAATCCTCACAAATCCTCCTGTTTCTGTCTCCTGGGATTACAAGTGTATACCATAATGCATGGCTTTTCTATGCTTGGGTTCTGGGGCTCAAACATAGGTCCTGATGTTTTCAAGGCAGGCACTTTACTGCCTTCTCCAAGCCCATGAACTGCTTTTTTAAAAAACCTACAATTACCTTATGAGTAGACCAATTACATTGTGTTTTCATTTGAGTAGACGAGTTTTCCAAATCCATAAATTCAAAATATACAATATCTGTTCCATTCTTAATTTTTTTCCAACTCTGTATCAATTGATGACAACACATAAAAATATGAAATTGTATTAAACCATAAAGAAAAATTAAATTGTGACAATTATAGGAAAATGAACAGAACTAAAAATTAGTTTAAGCAAAGTAACTCAGTCTCAGAAAGATAAATAATGTACTCTTTTTCTCATATATGGATCTTAGGTTTTAATTTTTACATCCCTGTATATATGTGTGTGGAGGTGAAGGTATAGGTCATGAAACTATAAAGGGAACCCTTAGAAGTGAAAGCAAGACCTTCAGGGGAGATGGCAGAAAAGAAAGTAACAATGCCTGAAAATTAGAGGGAGCACAGTCCAGGAGGAAGGACAGCAGGAGAAACCAGAGGAGACAGGAGAGGGCTCTGGAGCACCAACCAGAGCAATATATGAAAATGCTTTAATGAAGCCCATTATCTGTGTGCTAATATAAAAACAGAAAACGCCAGAGTCACTGTGCGGCATGGTGGAGTGTGCCTGTGATCCAGCAAGAGTCTGTTCCAGGGACGGGGTGGCAAGTGCCAGCATTCTCCTCGCTCTGCTTCCTGGGTCCACTGTGGGTATCCTCCAGCACAGACCTGCCACCATCAACTGCTCTGCTCTGCCATCATGAACTAAAATCCTTTAAACCCTGAGCCATAATAGCCGTCTCCCTTTCAAAGAAAAGAAGAACTCTAGGCCAAAATCCTCACCACTGATTCCTTATAAATACTTAAAAGGAAGAGGTAATACTAATCCTACACATAGTCATCCAGAAAAGAAAGTAGAAGGAATGTTTTCTAAAATTTTGATTATGAAGCCAGGCTTTTTTAACAGTATCTTATAAAATTCACTGTCTGTTCATGGTAAATACTCCTAGAAACCAAGAATAGATGTAAACATCTTTATCCAATGGATAAAAGGGAAAAAGCCTATACCAAACCTCACACTGAACATGGGAACTTTAGAAAATTCCCCTGGGGTGAGAATGTCAAACCACTGCTACTTTCATTCAATACTGTCCTGGTTGTCTGGACAGTGCCATAAGGTGAGAAAAAGAGATGGCATGTGTTGTAAGGAAGACCCAGGGCTTCCATCAGCCTCCGTTGACATTGGTGCAGTCATAGAATAGCCAAGAGAAACAACCAATAGTGTCTTCTTAACATTTCATCCACAATTATTAAAATGCAGGAGAATTAATTGATATCACCTCGGGGTACAAAGTCAAAGTTTAGTGTTCAATTATTTCTTTTTTCTTTTTATTATTTATTTATTTATTTATTATTTATTTTGGTTTTTCAAGACAGGGTTTCTCAGTGTAGCTTTGGTGCCTTTCCTAGAACTCACTCTGTAGGCTGGCCTTGAACTCATAGAGATCCACCTGCCTCTGCCTCCCAAATGCTGGGATTAAAGGCATGTGCCACCACTGCCCAGCTGTTCAATTATTTTATATAAATGATACACCAAAAATTAAAAGATGAACACTAAAGCATACAGATGTTCCTCAGCTTACACTGGATCATAGTCCAATAAATGATTGCTAAGATTAGAATAGCATAAGTCAAAAATACATTGAAAGGACTAGGGAGATGGTTCAGTGGGTAAAGTGCTTGCCCCACAAGCATGATGATCAGAGTTCAAATCCTCAGGACCAACATATGCTAAGAAGGTGTGATGAGCCACCCACAACCCCAGTCCACAGGAGATAGAGACAAGGAATCCACAGAGCGAGCCCACCAGTATAGTCTCAGCATAAGATCCTGCCTCGGTATGTAAGATGGAGAGTCATAAGAAGCAAAGGACGCTCTGAGTGTGCAAGATCCTGGGTGAATGGTGGGCACAGCCATGTTACACTGAGCTTCCAGCATGCTAACGTTTCTCCATCCAAGAGCCCAGATTTCTGTCCCTGTGTCTCTTTTCCACACAAAAAAGTGAGTCCTGCAGTTGCTCTGCCCCTTTTCACCACCAGCTTCTGAGTGCCGTATGTCACCTTGTCTCTTTGGTTCATCAGTCTTGGAGTTAAGAAAACTGTATCAAGCTGGTGTAGAGGCCTCTGTGCTGAGGTCCCGCTGTTTGAGCAAGCTGCCATGATTGAGTGGGGCTTGGCAGATGTCTCCCCTAGAGAGAGAGGAAGTGTGTTCTGCTTGCAGGAGGGGAAGTGGGTCATATTTTAGAGACTGTTGTCATCATTAGTGCCACTTGCCAGTCTTTCCAGATCTCTGCCTCCCAGCACACCACTGGATTATACTTCCTGGACCCTATGGCAAAAGGAACCAAGCCATCTCTTCTGAAGATGAAAGTGGGAGTAAAGGGTACCTTTCCTGGTCGGCCTTAACCTGCTGTTCAGAAAAATCCTCTCTAGAGTTCTCTCTCTGGCTTAGAAACTTAGGGCCTAGAGAGACAATGATAAGGAAAGAACCTCTGGAATCCAGGATGGCATGTGGCATTGGAGACTAGGAAGATGGCTCAGAAAGTGCTTGATACACAAATGTGAGGCTCTGGTTGTGATTCCTAGAACCCAATAAAAACCAGGCATAGTGGCTCATGCCTGTAATCCCAAAACCAAGGAGGCTGAGACAGGTGGATCCCTGGAGCTTTCTGGCCTGCTAGGCTACCCTAATTTGTGAATTCCAGATGAGAGAGAGAGACCTGTCTTAAAAACAAACAAACAAATAAATAAATAATAAGGTAGATGATACCTGAGGACAATACCCCAGGGTGGTCCCTGGCCAGCATATATACATGTACATACATGTATACACTTGTACAGAGAGAGAAAGACAGAGGGGGTGCTTTGAGCTTAGACTTGCCTGTGGTTCTACATTTTTATGGCATAACCTACTTCTTTCCCATACATTTTTGGAGATAAAATTCTCATCTCTGGAAAAACTCCCTAATTGGAGTTTTCCTGGACAACTATTTCTCTCATGCTGTCATATACCTTCCTCATTGAATCCTGGTTCTTAAATGATGTTGAAATCAACTCCAGTCCCAAAACCCTAGTCTGAGGATCAGGTCTTCTGTCCTCCAAGCAGGCTATGCACTGCTTCCATCATTCCCAGTGCCTTCTCTTCTCAAGCTACTTTGAGTCACAAAACTATTTTTCTGTTTTGGACAATGGTTGTGCTACTCCATTTGGCCTACTCTGGTCATGTGTCTACTTGTGCTAGGAAAGGAAATAGGATATGACCTGCTGCAAACAGTGGAGGGAGGGGACACAGGTAAAACCCTATAATAGCCACAACTCATTGCACAGAAACTATCTAAATCACTCAACTTTGCATCACTCTTTCCATCTTTGTGTCCCAAAAGCACCAAGAGCTGAAGGATGGGGAGGTGTGCTGCAAAAAGACATCTTCTAGATATGGCATGAGCCTTGATTTCATGAACTCACTGCAGCTGTGCTCACCTGCAGAAGACCTGCATGAGAATGGGCCTGTCAACATTTCATCACTCATGGGAAAGGGACTCATAACAGGTCCAGCCCCCTCTGAGGGGCTACTGAAAGTTGATGGTTTCTGTAGAGGGTCACTTCCTTCAGCAATGTAGCCACTGGTAAGTAGTCCATGCTTCAGTAAATAACCCCATGCTCACACAAGCAACCCTTGCTTTCAATCCCAGTACCAAGAGATTACAATACCATTAAACTAGTGGATCACACACAGAAAGCATGAAAGTCAGAAGAGGGTCTGTCTTTTGGAAAAAAGAGGGACTTTTGGGAGAGGGAAATAAGAGAGTGTAATGAGAGTTGAAAATGACTAAAATTATTATATATGTAAATATGTGTCTGAAACTGTCAGAGAATTTAAGAAATAAAATAGATACAGATTAAAACCCATAAAAGTATACTACCCAATATATCCAGACTTCTCCATTTCTGGACCACTCTTGGGAGGCAGAGCAGGCAGGGGGTCAATGACAAAAACAGCTAAGGATATTTCACTGTCCTGTCCTCCTTATGAGTAAATGACACTGTAGAAAAAACATGTCTATGACATAAAAATAAATAAAAATTGTTTTAATTTTACATTGAGGACTCTTAAAAGCAGTGCTTGGGCTTCTAAGAATGCTGGCAGCTACCAAACTAGTATTGCTGAAATTGCCATCATGATTAATGAAGCCCAAACACTGAGTGGATCAGAGGCCACTGCAACAAAATAAGAGAAGAACCTGCTGCTGGCACTATCCAAAGATTGCCAGCCCCGAAAGGGACTCCCAGGCTATGCTCATGGACTCTGTAAATCTGCCCAGTGGCTCACTAGCAGAGCAGACTGCCAGGTCCCACCACTGCTGCTCCCAAGCTCTCAGACACCCAAGCACCTCATCTTCCTCTAGTGACAGGAACTTCCCAGCTCTGAGTAGATCCCCTGCCAGGGAAAAGAAGAGCCTTCCCCAGCCCAAGAAATCAAGTGAGAATCCTTTAGTCCTCTCTGCAGTATGGAGCTCTTTCTATCCGAGGGAATAAGTCCATGCCTCCTGGACTAAAGTGTTTAGATCAATGTTGATTTTGAGACCAGCCATTGGAGTTCTGCCCCATATCCATCTTAACAATAAAATATATGTGCCTCTGGAGCATGCCTTTTCTGTTAGAAGTCACTTGCATACATAGAACTGTTGTCCTTACCAAAAACACACACCAAGTTAACAAAAGGTCCAGGAAAACTCAATGTACTAGGCATTATTCAGACTATTCAGTCCTGATGTTAACTGTCATGAGAAAGTACCACCTATATTTCACCTAGCAAATGCAAAAACTGAGGCCCACAGAATGCATCTGATGGAGGTCACCAAGATACTGAGGCTTGCCTGTTACCACGGCCTGCTCCCTGCCATCACCCCCACTCAGCCACAGGATCATATAATAAAGTAAAAACGCCTCCTGAATGGCAATAAAGGTGCAAGGATATGCTCTGTCCTCCAGGCATGGTAACATACTCCTACAATCCTAGCACTCTGGAGGCTGAAGCAGGAGGATGGCATGACTGGGCTGCATGTTGAGACACTGGCTCAAAGAAAAAAAAATGTGCTGTATTTTCAGTCAGAAGTATTTCAGAGAATGAAAACATCTTTGCAAAGAGAAAACACAAATACCAGAGTACAGGTTTTTTCACACTGTAGCTGTTGCTCAGCCAGTAAAATCATTGAATGTGAAATGCTAGTGACATCACGTGACTTAAATTTTCCCATTAAAATGTGTAATATTGGATGACTGTGCATTTTGTTTGTGTGAAGGTGGGGGAGGTTTACTCTCCAAGACTGCAGATGCAATTATAAAGTGTTACATATTTATTAGCTCATCTGCTGCTCTAGAATTACCAGAGGGAGGGCAGATCTTACTATAAGTGATCTCTTCATAGTCACTGTTTTGCACCTGATGTGCAAAATAACAACACATGCTAAGCATTTATTATTGTGCTGAGCAATTTCAATTTTCAATTGAATTCATGGTGTTCTTTAAAGCCCACAAAAGTGAACATTTACTTTGCTTCAGGTTTCATTTTCATCTCTTGGTTGAAAATAATATTCACTGGTACTTGGGAAAATCAAGATTAGAGAATTGCAGTATAGTTTTGGAGATTTCAACCCAGTAAGGTGATAGAAACATGACTGCATGGTCACAGACATGGCGGCTATGTTACAGATGGACATGGAAGAGACAGCAAAGTGAACTTGAACTGGACCACCCAGGTATTTCCAGGGCAGGCAGCCCTGCTAAGAGGCAGATGCTATACTTTGCTAACACTGAATTCAATTGTCCTGCAAGCTGTGACTCTTTCTCTCTTTTGGCAAAATACCAGCAGTGTGTATCAGTTGGGGGATGTTTCAAAAACAACTGATTCCCCAAATAACAATTAAATAAAAACTTCAGTAGAAAATCACAGCCAGAGTGTGACATTCACACCTAGATAGGGTAGAAAAGAACTAACAGTGACAGAGTGACCTGCCCATTCTGTACCATCTCCTTCCTTGATCCCACCTCAAAGGTTGGCTTAGAGAGTTGGAAATGATATCTCACAGGTCACATAACAAAATTGCCTACCACATCTTCTTTAACATGCGTTCTGATTACCAATGCTATATAACAAAACACTCCAAATTCAAGAGGTATATAAACAGAGTCACAGATTATAGTCACAGACTTTTGATCACTTAATTCACCTCCAGGATATTCAAGACTTCAGCTGAGAAGATTCACATGAGTAGGGTATGACTAAATGTGTGGCAATTGGAATGATCTTGGCGCTTCTTCTTACATGTGTCTGGTGTGCAGTGGAGGACACATGAAAGCTAGCCTTTAGCTGGGACTCCTGACTGGAAGACCTACTTAAAGCCTCTCCACTCAGTTACTGCCAACATGACAGGCAGGTCCCAAGATGTAGTATCTAGAAAGTTCAGTAGAGCCAGATGAACACTGTATACCTTTCCGAGACCAGTACCAGAAGTCACACAGTGTCTCTTCACAGCATTCTATTAGTTACTGTGATGGTTAATATTGACAATTTGACAGGATCCGGACTACCCGAGGAGACAAACTTCTGGATATGTCCATGAGAAAGTCCCTCAATTAGCTTGAAATGTGAAGATCTATGTTAAATATGAATGGAACATTCATGGACT
Source organism: Peromyscus aztecus (assembly GCA_902168405.1). Taxonomy (NCBI): domain Eukaryota; kingdom Metazoa; phylum Chordata; class Mammalia; order Rodentia; family Cricetidae; genus Peromyscus; species Peromyscus aztecus. The sequence goes on from CABHPQ010169689.1 coordinate 26,685, forward strand.
AAGATCCTGGATTGAATAAAAAAGAAAAAGAACCTGAGCCAAACAGCATTCATGTCCCTCTACTGTAGCTGCTGACCTGAACCAGGAGGTCATTCTTCAGTGACAGTCCTGAGGAGAAAGGAAAAGGAAATCTGAAATAAAGAAAATAGGAAAGGTGGGTTTGGGAGGCCTTGGGCAAGCTGGTGGCTTATGCCAAGCAAGTTTATTAAGAAGTACAGCATCTTATAAATAGTCCTCAAAGGAAGAAATGGGGCAGAGCTAGTAAAAAGCTATCATACAATGGGATAGTCAGCAGGAAGTTAATGGTGCACAAGGAGAACACAAGTTCATTATATCTCAAGTGCATCACAGACTGAGCACATAGTGGCTTTGGGACTGAGAACTCCAGTCTCTTCAGCTGGGAAAAGCCAAGTTCCACAGAACCAAAACCAAGGCCCTGACCTCACCCCAGATGGGAACTTGCCACGTCTGCCCTCGGGTAAGGACAAAGAACTAGATTCCCTTGACTTTTTCAGCAGGGCCTCTGAGAAAGTCTTAGATAAGCCTGGCCCTCAACGAGCTGCTTCAAGCTCCTGCTGCCATAATATCTCCACCTGTATTGTAATACAGTACGGGCAGGACTGTGCTCTCTACCTAGACTGTAGTCATGAACTATGTGATAAAATAAACTCTTTCTTACAGTGGGGACTTCTCATACACACATGAACAAGGTGAAATGTGCTTGAAGAGAATAAATAATGGAACAATGAGAGGCTCTCATAGGTGATGGGCCCTCCACTTGGCATGGTATGGTCAGGAAAATCCCTCAAAGACTTTTGGACCATATTTGAATTCTGAGGGGAACTTGGCTCTAGGAAAAGCTCTCTTAGTAGAGAACATGGCTGATACAAAGCCCTGGAAACAGAATGTGCTTGGCATGTTCAATAAGAGGAGGAAGACAAGAATAGTTCTCATGGGAATAATGCTGGGTCTCAACTGAGATATGAACTCTAGCCAGTTCTGCCTGGTTCCAGAGCCCACAGTCTTAATCCCTGTGCCCTATATTCAGAAGACACAGTATAAGGAAGCCAGAACTGGTACTGTCAGGGAGAAAGAAGCCCAGAAAACTTCTCTCTTCGTGGGAAACAGAGCTACCAAAGAATGTCATGAAATCATGTAGAGAGCTGTGTGGTTCTTTAAGCGCTATATCAACCAGAGGATGTTCCCTTTTAACAGGCAGAGCCAAATGATACCTGATGGTTGTAGCTGAAGAGTCACAAGATCTGCTCTTTGCTTTTGCTTATCTGTTGCATTTATTCACTTAAATAATATTATAAAGCCTCTACTATGGTTCAGGTACATATTGAACCTGGTGCACAATGCACATTCTATCCCATATACAGAGAGCTGAAACAGCACACTTAATCTAGATTAATTTAGAGTTCTCACTCAGAAGATAGTTATGTATGCCTAACTGGGAATGAAGGTCATGGGACATAATAAACTTACATCAAGAAAGGAGTAAAAACCAACTCTTTGAAAGATCCAAGTTTTTAATACCATCTTTTTACTGAAAATGCTAAAACAAATTTGAACTACATGTTCTAGGAGTCCCTTGTACCCTATACAGGAGCCTTCCATAATAAGTAAATGGGAAAAACAAGTCCTTACATGACCAGGGAATTACTCCCATTCACCAAGTCTGATTTACTATGATTGCTGACTTCCCAGTCATCTGTAAGCAGAGACAACCACTGAGACCTTGATATTTTCCCAAAAATTAGCCAGATATCAAAATCATTAGCTCACTTCAGTCATGGAAGAGGAAGCATTTTGTTCTTAACTAAATTATACATGGACTCTAGAGGCAGTTTCACCTTCCTGCATGTAAGGCTTCTGGGGGAGAATTACCATGCATCATAAGATATTCCATGATGTCTTATCCCTATCATGGTGTTCCACAGTATTACTTTTAACCAAGATGTTCACTCCCAAAGACATACAGCTTTAGGCTCATGCTCCAGGAATTCACCGGACTTACCTACTCCCCACTATCTTGCAGAAGCTGGCTTTAAAGATTAGTAACATGGTACTTGAAGACATAGTTATAGTTCAATGCTTTGCAAGACTTGCAGGGTTCACAGAAGGCCATGTGTGCAATGAGTCAGCATCTCATACATGGTACTCTTTCTTCGTTATCCAGGATTCATGGATACAGAAACCAAAATACGGACATGAAAATTCACCACTGGTTATCAACACTTTAGACTTCCTTTCCCCTAGCTTGATTCTCTTATGTTCCAGAAGTCTGAGTGCTACAGAAACTAGAAACTAAAACGGCACCAGGACCCAGCAATGGTCCCACTGAACTAGAAGTTGAAATTCCTCCTGAATCTTTGGGCTCCTCGTGTCTCAGAGTCAACAGGCCAAGAAGGAAGCTAAGGTTTAGGACAGGGTGACCACTCCAGACTATCATCAGGAAATAGGACTAAAAAATAAGTGAGACTGTGTCTGGCATATAAGAGATTCAAGCTGCCTAGCCCAACCTTCATCAGAGAGACTTCCATCAGCAGCTGATGGCAACAGATGCAGAGGCCCATAGCCAAACATTAAGCAAAGAGAGAGTCCAAATTTGAGATCTCCATCAGGTCCCACCCCATGGAGTTCAGGAAACCCCATGGATGAGGGAGAGGAAGAATTGTAGGAGCCAGAGGGGCCAAGGACACCAGGAGAACACAGTCCACAGAAATCAACTAAGCACAGCTCATAGGACTCATAGAGACTGAAGCAGCAATCATGGCATCTGTATGGGTCTGTGCTAGGTCCTCTGCATACATACTCTGATTGTTTAGCTTGAGGTGTTTGTGGAACTCCTAACAGTGGGAGTGGGGTTGTCTCTGACTCTTGCTTGCTCTCAGGACCTTTTTCCTTCTACTGGTTTGCTTTGCCCAGCCTTGATATGAGGGTTTGTGCCTACTTTTATTGTATCTTGTTATGCCATGTTCAGTTCGTATCCCTGGGAGGCCTGCTCTTTTCTGAAGACAAATGGAAAAATGGATCTGAGAGAGAGGGGACCTGGAGGGAGGGACTAAGAGGAGTGGCGGGGGAGGGGGGGGGGCTGCAGTAGGGAAGTATTGAAAACATTTTTTTTTAATTTCACCATGCCTTTGAATAAGGTCAATGGAAGAATGGCAGCAGCCCATCCAGGGGGAACTATGAACATCCTGGGTCCATTCCACAGGGAAGGTTTTCAGCCATCTAGACAGAGACCAACTTATAACCAGCTGAGGTGTCTGCTAAAGGCAAAGGAAAGACAGAACAAGTGGAAGACGGTATTTATGAACACCAGCTATGGTTGATCACACAACCAGTCCCAGAGATGAGGACTGTGGTTGTTAGGAATATTTCTTTCCTGTTTTGTTTTGAATATATCTTTGCATATATGCACATTAGACGACTATCTTTTTTTTCATTGTGTTCTCCTTCTTGAATGTATATGTGTGTGACATGCTTGCATGTGTATACAATGTTCCATGTATGTGGGCACATGTTTATGTAGGTGCATGTCTTCCTATATGTGGTGGCCTGAAATTGACATTAGTGTCTTCCTCCATCACTCTTTACTTAAGAAGGCAAGACTTGGATAGATCGAAGATGGCAGCTGCCGCCGGTGGGCCGTGAGTGAGAGCAAAATTGGATGATGAACTGATGTGAAAATAAGAGGAACATGCCCACAAAGAAAGACGTCAAAAAAGGTATACAGAAAAAGAGAAAGATAAAACTCAGAGATAAAGGATAGATGGATTAATTTGGGTTAGGAAAGGCTGGTTGGAGCATCAAAGTTTCTCTGCCTTCCTCGGGAATCTGCGGTTTGGATCGATCCTTCCCGCGCGGTCTTCCCAGGCCTGCGGGTGAGCGGATCGCCGGATGAGAGGCGAGGTACGAGCGGCACAGGGAAGGAGCAGTGGCCAGGACTCCCCGGGTGACCCTTTGGGCCATGACAGAGCTGAGTGAACGCAGGAAGAGGAGCTACAAGGTCCAGGGACGCCCAAACCCACACAGTGGATGTTAATCACCTTGCTGATTGCTTCTCAATTGGGAACTAGTGGAGAGCGCAGCGCGGCAGGTGCGCCCTGAGGAACCTGGGCTCCGTGCAGCAGGTATCAGTGCAGCTGTAGCTGCAGATGCAACGAGGGAGGACACTGCGGTGCTCGCCAGAACCTGAAGGATCGAGGAGCCAGAGAAAGAGGAGGACATCAGGGGCCAGCCACCCAGCTATACAGCAAGCCATGGAGTAAGAGGTATCTTTGGATCCTGTATTTCAAGAAGCTCTCAAAAGAACTTATCAAGATCACCCAACCACCGAACCAGATCACCAGAATCGTAAGTATACACCTCACCGACTGAGAACAGGGGTGGTCAGCTTGCCCAGGGAACCAGATTTTTAGTTTCTCATTTCCTGGTGCTTGACGTTTCTCATTTCTGAGGCTTGGAGGTGTAAGCCTGAAGGGTTAGGGTCTTACACCATCTGCACTGAGCAGAGAAAGACATGAGTAGACGCCAACGGAAAAATACAGGCAACAACATAAAGACCTATATGACAACACCAGAACCTACCGACCCTACAATTGCAAGTCCTGAACATACCAAGGCAGAAGAAACAGAAGAAATCAATCCTAAAAATGACTTTAAGAAGATGATAGAGGCCCTTAAAGAAGAAATAAAAAATACCCTTAAAGAGGAAATAAAAAATTTCTTCAAAGAGGAAATGAAAATTTCCATTAAAGAGGAAATAAAAAATTCCCTTAAAGAGGAAATGAAAAACTCCATTGAAGAAGAAATAAAAAATTCCCTTAAAGAGGAAATGAAAAACTCCATTAAAGAGGAATAAAAAATTCCCTTAAAGAGGAAATGAAAAACTCCATTAAAGAGGAAATAAAAAATTCTCTTAAAGAGGAAATGAAAAACTCCATTAAAGAGGAAATGAAAAACTTCCTTAAAGAGGAAATAAAAAATTCCCTTAAAGAAATGGAAGAAAAAACAAACAAAAAATTGGAAGAAAGCAAAGAAATCCAAGAAAGAATAATTAAACAGATGAAAGAAACATTCCAAGATCTGAAAAAAGAAATTGAGACAACAAAGAAAACACAAGCTGAGGGAATGCTGGGAATAGAAACCCTGACTAAACGAACAGGAACTACAGAAACAAGCATAACCAACCGAATACAAGAGATGGAACAGAGAATCTCTGACACTGAAGACACAACAGAGAAAATAGATTCGTCAGTCAAAGAAAACACTAAAGATAAAAAAGTCGTAACACAAAACGTCCAAAAAATCTGGGACACCATGAAAAGACCAAACCTAAGAATAATAGGGATAGAAGAAGGAGAAGAATACCAACTCAAAAGCACAGAAAATATATTCAACAAAATCATAGAAGAAAACTTTCCTAACCTAAAGAAAGAAATACCTATGAAGATACAAGAAGCTTACAGAACACCAAATAGGCTGGACCCAAAAAGAAAGTCCTCTCACCACATAATAATCAAAACATTAAACATACAGATCAAAGAAAAAATATTAAGAGCTGCAAAGGAGAAAGATCAAATAACATACAAAGGCAAACCCATCAGAATAACACCAGACTTCTCAATAGAGACTATGAAAGCTAGAAGGTCCTGGACAAATGTTATGCAGACACTAAGAGACCACAGATGCCAACCTAGACTATTATACCCAGCAAAACTCTCAATCACCATAGGCGGAGTAAACAAAATATTCCATGATAAAACCAGATTTAATCAATACCTATCCACAAACCCAGCCTTACAGAAAGCACTAGAAGGAAAAATCCAACCTAAAGAAGCTAAACACACCCATGAAAACTCAGGCAATAGATAAACCCACACCAACATCTGAAGAAATAGAAGGGACAAATTCCTCCCTAGAAAATGCATGACCTGTGAAAGCTGCTAAGAGTTTGAGGCAGATTCGGGGAGAAAGAAAGCCCCTACCTCCAAAGGCAGCTAGCAGAGGAGCAGAGCAGCCTGGGATGTCTGGGGCTCTGCATCTGGGGGGAAGGGACCATGCACAGTGAGAGTGGAATCAGTGGGAGAGGGGTTTCTCTGAAGGAGCTGTGGAAGGGCTGTTGTCGGTGCTGACTATAAGCTCTAAACTTTAGAAATGATGTACGTACTTTCTGTCTAGTTAAGAGAATCTTTCTAATAGAGATAGTGATAATAATTAAGAGTAAGAAGTAGAAAAAGATGAAAATAAGATATGTGAGTTTGTAAAAATTCTGTCTTGTTAGATCTGTGTTAAGAAATCTTTAGGTGTTTACTAAGTTAAATATATGCTAATAGTAGCCCTATATAAGTTTGTAAAATAGATCCATAGAGTTCCTTTAAAAATATAAGCTTGCAAGAAGAATCTAAGGTAGTCCTAAAACATACAGTAATAAGTTTATAAGAAGTAAAGATACTAGTTGTAAATGTAAGTTTAAATAAGAATTAAGAAGATGGAATGAATATAAGAAGTAATAAGAAATATATCTGCTAAAGTAGTTCCCCACAGCTGAGATCTGTGGAAAATCAATGCAATACAGAAAAACCTGAGCTAACGTCAAAAATAGTGCGGTTTACAATACTACTGTACCTAGAAAGGTCTCTGTCTGTGAGAACCAAAGTTGCAGAGACGCTTGTTTGAACTAAAATTATTAACTGCAAAAAGTTTTGGTTGTAAATCGTCTCTTCATATTTGGAAGTGAAAGCCTGATACCAGAATTTACTTTTTTTTTGAACTTCTTGAACTTAATGAGAAAACTACAAAAAGATTTTGGTTATAGATTTATCGTATTTGGAAGGCTAGTATCAGAAGTTATCATTTGAATTTTGAGACTTAAGAAATGAAATGCACAATAGAGATTTCATTGCAATGGGACAATTTCAAGTTTATAGTAATGACCTAGGAACTGTATGCTGGAACTGGGTTAAAAATGGAACTGTTTAAATGAAGAAATTTATTGTTTCTACCTTGACTCAAGATGCAGTTTTGTGTATGCATATATGCTGGTGATTCATGTATTGTTCTATGTTAAAAATGCAATTGTTTTGTGGAAAAAAATAAATAAATAAACTTAATAAAAAAAAAAAAGGCAAGACCTTTCACCGAACCCAGAGCTTGCCAACTCTGACTAGTGTACCTAGCCAGCATGCCTCATGGATCCTCAATCTCTGCCTCCAGAGTCCTGAGAGTACAGGCAGCCACTATGCTGCCCAGCTTCTTTGTAGGTTCTGGAGACGCAAACTCCAGTCCTCATACTTTGACAGCAAGAATGGTGCTCTGTGCACCCTCCTTGGTCCCTCTTATTCTTGTCCCACATAACAAACACTGTATCAATTTTATAGCCATGCTCCATGTTATTGAGAATGTGTCATAGCATTTACATTGTAGGATTTTGTGAAAGGAATAAACATACTCATGAACTTCACTTCCTTCCTCTTCTGAGGAAAATACTAGAACCCTTTATGAAGGACAGCTGTATCATGTTTTGTGGCCTGATATTCATCTTCATTGGAGATTAACTGTTATTAGGAAGATATGGAAAGGTGCCAAAGGGTAAGATTGCAATGGTTCATCTTAGGTGGCAATGTGCTGGGTTATCAGACACCAAACAGACAATAAAGTACAATTTCTAGGCTCATCTTGTCTGGATGGGAGTGTCACCTAACCCACTGGGGACTGGCAGACAAATTCATGCTCTCAAATCTGTAGCTGGGACTTGTCTATTTTCTCCACCCATAGACATCAGAGTTCCAGGTTACTGGACTTGTAGACTTGGGACCTATATCAATGCCCCCCCCCCATTGTAGGATATTTACACACGGTGTGAAGATATATTGCTGTGACTGGTCTAATAAAGAGCGGAATGGCTAATAGCTAAACAGGAGGTATAGGTGGGGCTATCAGGCAGAGAGAGAGGAAATGAATCTAGGTGTGCGAGAGACACCAGGAGACACGGAAGAAGCAGGATGGGCGGTACGTGACAGAATGTAGATTAATATAATGGGTTAATTTAAGTTATAAGAGCTAGTTAAAAACAAGCCTAAGCTAAGTTCAAGCTTTCATAATAAATAAGAAGTCTCGTGTCATTATTTGGGAGCTGGCAGGCAAGACAGAGAAAGATTTGTTATACCCTCCTCCCCCAGTTTCTCAAACCTTCAGCCTTGGGACTAGGAGTAACTGCTTGTTTTCAAGCCTTTATACTCAGATTGACTTGTAACACTGTCTTCCCTTACTCTTCAACTTGCAGGTTTCCTATTTTGGACTTGTTGATCTTCACAAGTAAATGAGCCAATTTCCATAATAAATTCACTCATGTATCCCTATATACCTTCTTTGAATCTGTCTTTTTGGGCTATTATGCTGTCAGTGGAAATCCCAGATGTTTTCCTTTGATACTACAGTTATTGCTAACATCTCAATTTGTCACAGTTACCACTATTTTTGAAATTATGATGAATGAAGAGACACTGGCCCACTTGAGCACGTGGTCCGGCAGGCCTTGTCCTTCTCCCCCATTCCCTCTGCCTTCCTAAAAACCATTAGATTACATTCCTAAACTAGCCACCAAGGTCTATCCCCTTATTTGGCCACTTCTTCCCCCTGAGGCTGACTACCAAGGTCCAGCTATCAAAGGTTTGAAATCCAACAATCAGAAGCCCCCTTTGGATCACCTAATTACCATGCCTAATTAAAACCAAACACCTTGTCCTAACATGGAGTTTCCCATTTTACTTTTATAAACTGCCATTTGCCTATGGGTTATATCTGTCTCCTTTACCACAACATCCTAGCCCATTCTAACACAGACCTCCCCTTCTTCTCCTCTTAAAAATTACACAAGCAAGGTCATTTGCTGCTGTTTTCTGCCTGAGTCAGAAGGCAGCCACTTTAACTTTTCTTTCCTGCTTAATAAAGGATCTCTCTGTGAAAACAGGTGTTTGAGTGTGGTTTGTGCCTAGTCTGGGGTCCAGGAGGGAGCCCCTGCTGTGCAGGGGGCTGCATATGACACTCTCTACTTGCTCTAACTATTTATGGGTTATGACATATTTATGATCATGTCCCAAACTTGGGTTTTTAAAAAATATTTAATAACTTTCTAATAAAATCAGTTTCCCTCACAATCCTGTGTACTTTATATTCCTTCTGGAGCAGGAGAGATGGCTCAGAGGTTAAGAGCTCTTGCAGAAGATCCAGGTTCAGTTTCCAGTACCTACCTCAGGCAGCTCACAACCACCTATAACTCCAGTTCCAGGGGATCTGATTTACTCTTCTGGCCTCCCCAGGCACCTGAACACATGTGGTGCACATATATACACTCAGTTACACATATGCACAATCAAACAAATCAGTTCAAAAAAAAAGAAAAAAGAAAACTTTCTTCTGAGAAGAAATCATCAGTCACCCCCAAATTATCAAGGGGGTTCATGTCACAGGAGACACACCCCTAAAAATTCAGAGTATGTGTTCTATTATGTTAAGATCTGTGGCTAAAGAATTCTGAACTCTGCTGTGTGCCTAGCCCATGCATGGGCAACACCAGGGGGATGGTAACTTCTGGAACCAAGAGTAGAGATACTGATGACTCAAGAACCACTGGAACACACTTCCCTTAAGTCCTGACTATTTTTGCCTTGAACTCACAGAGATCCACCTGCTGCTGCCTCCTGAGTGCTGGGATTAAAAGTGTGTGCCGCCACCGCCCCCCTGCCGCCACCACCGCCCAGCTCTTTTAGTCCCAACTCTTTTTACTTAGACCTTTGAAACTTCTGTTAAACTATTGATAGCTGTTAGGAGCACTGGCTCTTCCAAAGGATCTGGGTTCAGTTCCCAGCACACACATAACTGTTGCACAGTCCTTCCTCAGGTTAGACCTTCCTGATACTCACAGGACAAATCCAGATGATAAGGTGGAAAATGGCTGCCCTTGTGTGGGTGTGTAGTCTTTTAAGGCCTGGAGGGTTTTTTAATTAATGGAGTATTTCCCCTCCTATACTATCATCCTGGACAGCCCTCCCCTGGTGGAGCAGTGCTGGTGATTTCTGGGTGGTATGCTTTATGGAGGCTGACATGATGTCTTCCTGCTGGATGATTTGCAATCTGACTGTTACCCAGTTATCCATCTTGGCTTGTGCAACCTTTGCTCAACCTGCCCTTTATCACAGCTGCTAGTTTGCCCAGAGTCATTTGTCCAGACCGAAGTCTCAGCTCCCTGTGACATGACTCGTATAAACCCTCTGGGGAGCCAAAAGAAATAATGTCATATCCAGGAGGTGAACACAGGTCAGTCTTCCTGTGTGGCCACAGAATGTGATGACCATACTATTATTCCTTAGAGATAAAAGCCATTCAACTTTCTTCTTCAGCTGTTTCTGACCACAGAACACAGCCAAGGCCTGAGAAGGGAAAGCCAGAAGATTTTCAAGCTTTCCTAATGTTGGCAGTGGCCGGGTGACATGAAGCCTCTGCAGACAGAAGGTTATCTGCTTCCCCAGTAGCAGGGGTCTAGACACATGTGCCGTTTTCAAACTCCTTGATGATATAATTTCTAGCCACTCCCCCATGACTGCGCATGTGCTGCCAAGACAATCATCCCAGAGCCTTGTCCTACGTAATCCGAGTGCTGTGTGATCACATAATCTATGCGCGAATGTGGCATAGCTATGTGAGCCCATATGCGCATGTGTGGGGGAATCCATAAAAGTGGGTCCCACATACCATTCCCCTCTTCCTGCACAATCTTTCAATAGGCCCAAGCACATCCCGTCTGTCCCCCTTCCCCTAATAAACTCTTATAGTGGGTTTTGTTGTGCCTCGTGGCTTTTCTCACATAATACAGTGCCACATAATAAATAACACTTGAGTACATTCAATCTATGAATTCCTTCAGGGATGCTGTCCGGGCTTTTGTATGGCATGCTACATCTGGGGTTAGTAGATCTCACTATATTAATTTAGTGCTGTCAAACAAATTATCCTCAAACTTAGTAACAACACACCACAATTCTGTGGCCCAAAATGAAAGTACTGCTTACTAAGTAGAGTTCCAAACTTGAGGTCTCTCAGAGGCAAGGTGTTGGCCTTGACTATGAGCTCATCTGAAGGATCTGCTGAGGGAACATCAGCTTCCAAGTATGGTCGCATCATTACTGAGTTCCTCACTGGCTGTTGTTCAGAGGCCTCCCTCAATTGTCCACTACACTGGGCCCCTCCACTGGGTGCTCACAGTACAGCAGCTGGCTTCATTGGAAAGTGCGAGTGGGAAAGCAAGAGAGATCAAACAGGAAGAAAACAGAGAACCTTCTTATATCTTGAGCATGAAAGTGATAGTCACCCTTTCATTGTTGTGAGTCTGCACAGTAGAAACAAGTCATGGGCCCAGCATACGCTCTAGGAAACGGTTATACACGAGCATGTGCACATGGAGGCAAGGCTTATCAGGAGCCACCTAGAAGTCGCCCACTGCAGCGTGTAGTTAAGTGAAACTGCTCAACTTTCACCAGTTCTACACTCACAGGCTCAGCCCACTCCACACCATAAATGTATCTCATCATTGCTCCCTGAACGGCACAGTACAACAAGCATTTCTGTACGTACTTACTTTGCATTAGTTATGCTAAGCAATCTTGAGGTGCTTAGCATGGGTTCCATGGAAACAATTCATCATTCTACATGATATTTAAACAATCACAGATTGGAGTATCCACAAAGAGTCCTGATGAAGAATATCGAGGAACTGTGTATTGCCAACCAAGCCTAGAGGTTGTAACTTGAGGCCCCTGGGCACTGGAAGACCTTAGGGATTCTCAGAGCTTGGAGCCAAACACTGGACATCATGGATATTGCTGGGAAGACTGGAAAGGGGATCTACAGTTTTCACTAGATTTCCAAATTATCTCAAGACTCCAAACAGACAAAGAGCCACTCCCATTTTCTTGTGAGTTATCTCTCTATGCTTCCCAAATGTTCTAGATGGTATCTCAAAACCAATACAGGAAAGAGTCAGGTGGGTACAGGCGGAAGCTGGCAGGCATCTAGTGGACTGCTCAAACCATCCTGTTCAGTGGAGAGTGAAACAGAGGTCTGGGGAGAGGAACTGGGAAGGCAGTTTATAGGCCCAGGGGCCCAGGAGTCCTGAAGGTTTGGAGGCAGGACTTGCTCTGCTTTCAGGTTTGGAGTCAGGGTTTGTTCTATTTTCAGGTTTGGAGTCAGGGTTTGTTCTATTTTCAGGTTTGGAGGCAGGGTTTGTTCTATTTTCAGGTTTGGAGTCAGGGTTTGTTCTATTTTCAGGTTTGGAGGCAGGGCTTGTTCTGTTTTCATCATTGTAAGGTCTCTATGGAGACCAGAGTGGGGAGCAGTACAATATGTTTAAACAGCCACTCTGAAAACATGAATCTTCTCATGAAAACATGGTGCCCTGACAGGTAAAAGCCATTCTAAATGCCTTTCTTTTATCTGTAGTTTTTGTTTGTTTGTTTGTTTGTTTGTTTCTTGTCTTTTGTTTTTCTCTATCGATTGGTTTGAAAGACCTTATGATTAACTTAAGAGGCTATCATAAGATGGCAAATAGTGAGTAAGTACGCACTTAAGAATTCATTCTGAATCCTGAGGAAAAAGATGAGGGGCTAATTGCTTCTCAACAGTGTGGCTGAAATCAAGCGTAAAAAATGATGGGCTAGAGATGGTGGCTAACCCCCTCAATGGAGCTGCTTTTGTAAGAGCAGCCCCTCCCCTGCAGTGGAACCAAGGGTAAGGCTGCAGTGGCATGCCCCACCAAGGGGCACGCCTGGTTGTTAAATCTCCTGCACTTCATACTCTTCAAGGAAATTAACCTCTCTGAGAATGAGAAGAGACTCAGTACACTGGGCTGCAGGGATTGTTAGGTCAGATTCATGAGATACAAGTTTGTGTCCCAGTGTAAGTCTTAGTGATACACAGATAAGAAACCTTCTTCCTCTTCAGAATCCCTAAAGGCTAGGAGCTTGAGTAATACCCCTGCCAGTGACAAGTAAAGAATGCATGGAGCTGGTTGTGGTGGCACATGCCTCTAATTCCAGCACTCAGGAAACTGAGGCAGGAGGATTGCAAGTTCCAGGTTAGCCTGGACTCCTTAGCCAGACCCTGTCTCAAAGAAAAAAGCAAGAACAAACAACATTTTTTTTTCACTCCAGAGTTTTTCCATTTAACTACTGTGACATATAAGAATATTGATTATAGCGGGCAGTGGTGGCACAGACCTTTAATCCCAGCACTTGGGAGGCAGAGCCAGGCGGATGTCTGTGAGTTCAAGGCCAGCCTAGTCAACAGAGCGAGATCCAGGACAGGCACCAGAACTACATAGAGAAACCTTGTCTCGAAAAAAAAACAAAAAAACAAACAAACAAAAAAGAATATTGATTACAAGTCCTGGAATCCAGAGGCCTAGGGATGAGTCTCTCCTCTGACTACATACAGTCATGACCTTCAGCATGTCCCTTGTCTCTTCATGTCGCTTGTCTCTTCCCTGCCAAGGTTACAAATAGCAGCTCTGGTTTGCACACAGATGCCTAGAGGCAACACTTACTGTCTTAACTTCCTGTTCCAACTTTCTCCATAGCTACCAGTGGCAGACACTTGCAGTCAATTAGTGGAAAGGACAGACTGGGCCAGCAATCCATTCATCCTCTCTCTCCAGAGAGAAAGAAAAGAGAGAGAGAGAGAGAGAGAGAGAGAGAGAGAGAGAGAGAGAGAGAGAGAGA
>CABHPQ010169690.1:0-27776 GCA_902168405.1 Peromyscus aztecus
GGTCTCGGCCTCATTTTGGACATGAAAAACAAAGAAAGACTCAGAAGCGGCTCATGGCACTGAACTGAGATCTCACCTGGTTCTCACACTCAGGCTGCCATGGGATGCGCGTCCTTAGGGACGCTTCCCCGCCCTTCAGATCAACTCCATCTAGATACCATTGAAGAAGGTAGAGCAAGTCATCCAGCGTCTGGAAGGAAGACAAACTGTCATCCTCCCAAGCACGAGAGAAGTCATGTAGGTAGTAAACTGCTTTTAGAGCAAGACATGAGGTAGAGTGTAAAACACAAGTAAGTTGATGATTGTGTTTAAATAATAAATGGAGGCACAAACGTTTATCACTGTCACTTTTTATGAGGGTTCCACTCAGTATTTTGAAGTGATCATTGCGCACATCTGCTCCACATCTGTAGTCTGTCTACAGCTTTATGTCTGGTGGCAATGATGAAATCGCATACTCTCTCTCTCTCTGCTGTAAGGCGGATCGAAGAGGCCTCCCCACTGGGCGTGGTGTTAGGAAACAGAAGGGTGAGGAAGGAAGGGAGATTTGGGCATAGCGTGGGAGCCTGAGAATCTGGAGAGAAAGTACCTAACATTTCAGAGGACCCAGGTTTGATTTCCAGCACCAACACAGTGGCTAATGACCATCTGTAATTCCAGTTCCAGGGGGTCAGGCAGTTCAGAGGTATCTGAGGAAACAGAGCTTGGGACATAGTGTAAGATAAACACCCTTCTATGTTATCATGTTCTATGTTATCATGTTACGGCTGCACATTAGAGGACATTCGTCATCCGTCTGTAATCTGAGTTGTTCACTACCACCGTCAAGATTTTTCTCGAAACAGTTTTGTTCTGTTTGGTTTAAACATGTAAGATGATAAATTCCATTGTGTTTGTTCAAGTTGAACAATGAGTTAAAGAACAATCAAGTTCCAGAATTAGCTGTAGACCCAAGCTATAGGATTGGGCAAAAATGTCTCTTTGCTTTTTCTCCATAACTTCTAAATCTATATCACCTATTTAACAAGAAAGATCTTGGCCACATAAATATCCTCTTTTTTGGTCATTCGTTTGTTTGTTTGTTTGTTTTCAGGCAGGGTTTCAGGGTTTCAGACCGTATAACAGCTCTGACTGTCCTGGAACTTGTTCTGTAGACCAGGCTGGCCTCAAACTCACAGAGATCTGCCTGCCTCTGCCTTCCAAGTGCTGGGATCAAAGGCGTGCGTCACCACTCTCATGCCCAGCGATACCTTCATCTTAATGCCCAGGACCTGAGGGTGTTAGGTGACACGGAAAAAGAAAATGATAGTTGTGGGTGGAATTCAGGTTCCTAATCACTTACCTGGAGACCGGGGAGAGTCACAAGGGCGTTCACATGTGAAACACTGAGGCAGAGGGGAGAGGGTCAAAACATGCAGCTGAGGAACACACAGCAATTGCTGGTTTGGAAAATGGTGAGTACAGGCAGACCATAAAAGCCCGGCAAGGCATGGAAAGGGAGCTTTTCCTGACACCTGGTGAAGAAACACAACCCTGTCACTACCTCGCTTTTAGCTCAATGAGAAACCATGCAGACTTACAACCACCAGAACTTTATAATACTGATTTTTTTTTTCTGTGTTCTTTTAAGCCAGCAAGTTTATGGCCATTTGTTAACATCAAGCATTGGAATCTACCCTGCGTTTTGTCCTGTGAATCAGTAGAAAAGTGTGGGTCAACTGACTGGTAAGGGTACATGTATTTTAGATATTCATAAAAATGGTGCTGGTGCCCAAAGGAAGTTTTAATACAGTTAAACTCTGTGGTCTGTTTTGCTTGTTAAAGGAAATAGAGGCTAGGCACAGTGGTATATGTTGTTAATCCCAGAAAAGACAGTCAGATTTCTATGAGATCAAGGCCAGCCTGGTCTACATGGAAAATTCCAGGCCAGACTGCTCTACAAACTGAGTTCCAGGTCAGTCAGGGCTGTACAGTCATCCCTTGTCTCAAAAAACTAAACAAAGGAGATAAAGGAAGAAAGAAATACATGGAACAGAAATGCAGACTATTGACGATTGCTGGATTCTGGTGCTAACCATTCATTATATCATCCTGGGTTGTTTTTGGTTTTGTTTTTTTTATGTCTACAAATGTACACAATGAGGTTTGAACTATTTAGACTCTCCCAAATTAAAACCTTTCCAAAGACACCCTTAAACAAAGCCATGGTTATGTTAAGCTAACACCGGCGTGTCTTCTTCTATAATGAAATTTGAAAGGCAAACATCTAAACCTTCCCTCTTATGACTGGCTGAGGAAGCCTTTGGTATTGGTGTATTTCCACTGGAGAATATTAATGCCACATCTTCACAGCAGATGGTGTGTCTTCAGTCTAGGTTCGAAAAGAAAAGCTCTCTGTGCCTACTCACAGAGAATTATGTGAGCACTCATGGTTCTGCTCAGCACAGAGAAGTCTTTTTAGTGATGGATGAGACCAGAAGAGTGTTCATACAATGCATTTATGTGATTTTTAAAAAAGCAGAGTACAAATACAGCACTGTGCCATGAAATTCATACAACACTGTTTAGGGTAAGTATAGTATTTTATTCTACTTTAATTTTCCTCGTACTATGAAAAAACCCACTATCCATCTAAATTCTGTGATGACTTCCAAAAATGTTTAGAGAGAAGCAGTGGGGCTGGAAAGACTGCTCAGTGGTTAAGAGCACCGTCTGCTCTTCTAGAGGACCCAGGTTTGGTTTCCAGCATCCACATGGTGGCTAACGACCATCTGCCACTCCAGTTCCAGCGGATCTGATCCCTTTGTGGGCACCAGACATGCACATGGTGCTTAGACATACAGGCAGGCAAAGCACTCACACACATAAAAATTAAACAAATAAAAATGTAAAGCAAACAATGAGACTCTAATTTTATTTTATGAACACCCAAACGAATAGAATTTTCCCAAAGAGTTAGTTGAGACTTACTTCTTCACCGAGATAACCAAATGGCCAATAAGGCTAGTCACTGTCGAAATTTTAATTTTGTCATTATTGACTTGATCAGCTGACTTTCTGAGTTGGGTCCACATACTTAAGTCCACACTGAGATTTTTACATAGAAGCATATCTGTTTAGGCCTCCACTAGGAAAATTAGCTTAGCCAGTTGGAACAGAAAAATAAACAAAGAAAAGGGGAGGCATTGAGTGTCTAACCTTCCAAGTTCTCTGGCCTACTTACTTGATAGAGCGTGTTTTTTCTTTTTCTTTCTTTCCTTTCTGTTTTGTTGTTGCTGTTTATTTTGTTTTGTTTTTGTTTTTCAAGACAGGGTTTCTCTGTGTAACAGCTCTAACTGTCCTGGAACTCACTCTGTAGACCAGGATAGCCTTGAACTCACAGAGATCCACCTGCCTCTGCCTCTCAAGTGCTGGGATTAAAGGCATGCACCACCACTGCCTAGCAATCATGCTCTTTTTCAATGAACTATCATTATCTGTACCAAAAAAAGGAAGGAAGAAAGAAAAGAGAAAGGCTTGTAATTTTTTGTTGTTGTTAGCATGATTCTGAGATTATGAGTGCCTGTATAATTTTGTGCTTTACACATGCAGACTCACATGCATACACACACCCTTGATTTTGGGTTTCCCTGTGTCAAAGGTAGCATTTTGTTGTTGTTGTGGTTAAAATAGAGCGTCACATTCATCTTAGGATGGAAATTCCCTGTAGAAATCAGCTTTGGTTTTGATTTCATTTATTTTATGAAGGAGAATTTTTAGATTCTATGAATCTGGGGCCATTATTTACACTCATTCTCTTAAAATATGTTTCTGTCCTATAGGCTTATAAATCACCGTGCTACCTGTGACATCAATATTATGTTCAAACACCCAGAAAATGCCAGTCCCCCCCCCCCCAAATAATCCGACATTTGGACAATGGCCGAAAAGTTTGTGCAGAGTCAGCAATTCTTATCTTAGCACGGCCATTCCCTCCAACGAGAAACCTGTCCCCCCATATCTGAGAGGTGCAGCGGGAGACGTCGGCCCTTGCCTCTCTTTGGCAGACGAGGCGAACAGCTGGTAACCATCATGGATGTACCATACCTTCAAAAGCTAGATGGCTGGTCTTAGGTTACCTCTCTTCTCTTTTCCGAGATAAACGCCCCCAATCTCTTTAACTCTTTCATTTCAGTTCAATTTGCCATCTCTCTCGTCACCGTTCACAGCCTCCTCTGAATCCTCCACAATCTGGGAGTTCTCTCAAGTTGTGGAGCTCCAAATTAGAAAGCATTTTCTTGTTAAAAATATGACTAGTGCTGAGTCAGAAAAGTACTATCTACTTGTCCGCCCACTCACTGCTTAAGTGGTCCTGGAGCGTCTTTGGAACACCAAAGATGTTGTTGGGTGTGTTTTGCTACTAAAGTTGCATCGATTTCAAAGAGGACCAAGCAAGTCTGGGTTTGTCACGAAGTCATGACTTCATCAGTAAAAGAGTTCTTAGGATGGAAGACCGGTCGAAGGCCAAGGAAACAGGCAATGTCTGGTCTCAATCAAACACAAAGTATGGCTCAGCGAAGGAGACCATCGTCTCTGAAATCTGATCTTGCCTTTTTACATGCTAATTATCAAGTCCCGCCTCTCTGTGTGCCTGCATGAGCGTGTGTGTGTGTGTGTGTGTGTGTGTGTGTGTGTGTGTGTGTGTGTGTGTGTGTGTTGGGGGGTGTATTAGTGTAAGACATTTATACTCACATCTTTGGTCATCTTAAAAAATAATCTCTGTGTGTGATGTGTATGTGTGATGTGTTTGTGTGTGTGTGATGTGTATGTGTATGTGTATTTGTGTGTATGCATGTGCACAAACATGAGGAGATCAAAAGATGGCCTCAGGTGTCAGTCCTCACCATCTACCTTGAGACGGTCTCCTGCTTCCTGCTCTGTCCTCCAGACTGGCCCACAAGCGCTGAGGATTTTCCTGACTCACCTCTTCACTCACTAGAGGAGCCCTGGATTACAGAGCATGGTGGGTTGGGGGGTTCCAAACTCAGGACATCATGCGTGATGGGGAGCACGCCGTCACTCACCGAGCCGTCTTCTCAGCCCTTCCTTTGCCAGTTCTAAATATGCACGATTTCTTCCTTAAATCTTAGGTTTTGCTTATCTTGTTTCCGAGAAGAATCTGACTTATCTAACCGGACCTCTGTCATCCCACACATATTAAAGTAAGAAGGGTGCTGTCTAACTCTGGCTCTCACTCTGGGGGTCTCAGCTCTGCCTGGCTGCTTTGCCCCTCCCATTTAGCCCTCCGTGTTGTCTGTTCTTTCTCTCTCAGGTAGTGAGGGCAATAACCAGACAGCAGCTGAAAACATCAGACAGGAGCAGTGACTTTAGGTGGATGTAACCTCCAAGTTGTGAAGCAGTAGAGGAGAAAGGAAAAAAAAGTTATTTAAAAAAAAAAAAAAGACACAGCACCTTGGACTCAAATTTTCAACACTGCAAAATTTGAGATCCCCCCCACCAATGAGCTGAGTTGTGTTTCATCAAAAATAAAATTTGGAATAAAGAATTCATTTTTCAAAATAGTCTCCCCAGCTTAGGGAAGAAAAAAAATCTCTAGTCTCCACTTCAAAAGGAGTTCTTTATTAGTGTGTCTACACTGAGAATTAAACCCCGAGTCAGAGGGGGAGACAGAGCCTCCCTCACCCAGACAGGCAGCAGCAGGCAGGCGGAGTCACCGCCAACCTGCTTGGCAAATCAGTGTTTGAAAACATTATGTCTCAAATGTAGGAAGTCTGCAGGCGGGTGTTGGCGGGGTTATCAGACAAGAATCTCTGTGTACCTGGACTCCGTGTCCACGTCTCTTCAAACCCAAGGCTTCGCACCGAGTTATGTCAACATATGACTCAAGAGGGCCGGCAAGGGAAAAACAGGTACAAAGGAGACTGGGGAGACAAGCGCAAATAAAAACAGAAGCCAAAGTAAGCCTGCTCGTTCTGAGAACTGGGGACGCTTCTTTTTAAACTAAAGGTGAAAAAAAAAATGGACTGTATACCTTCTCATGACCTTCCTTCTCATCCCCAGGGGCTAAGAAGACACTAAAAAACACATAATATTCTAAAAGATAATTAAAATTCCCTTTTAATCCAAACTATTTCCAGAAAATGCCAGTCACGGGTCATGGGGGCATGGTTCATATAAATGCCTACCTTAGAGCATGAAGCCCTGAGTTCAATATCCAAAATTCACACTAAAAAGTCAGATGGAGCAGTGCACACCTGTAATCCGCAGCACTGGAGTGGCAGAGACAGGTCTCTGGGGTTCACTGGCTGGCCAACTAGCCTGATTGCAAAGCACCAAGTCACTGAGAAACACTATCTTAAAAAACAAGGTGACAGAATCAGAGGAACCTTATGTGAAGTTGTCTGCCAATCTCCACACGTATGTGTGTGTATGAGTGTGTGTGTGTGTGTGTGTGTGTGTGTGTGTGTGTGTGTGTAGTATAGCCTCTAAGTTCCAGCAAGAATTAGTACTGATTCTCCTGAGCCGTCTGTATACACAATTCATCCATTGTCATTAGAGCAATGAGGGGTAAGTGATTGGCAGGGATTGGCCTGCCTCCCAGCACGAACATCGGTGAGAAGAACTATGCAGACAGCAGGCGCTGGTATTTGCCTCCAAGATCATGTGGTTCATTCTAGTACCAAGCACACTTCCTCAGTTAAAATGGACATATATGTTTTATAAGAGTACTTTTGTTAAATAGGAACCCTTTATTTCTCTTACTACATGGCCAAAATTGTGACCCTCAGAAATGCTGACTAAAAAGAAAAACATCTTAATTTTCTTTCTAGCATACAATAGCAATTATAGCTTACCAAGACCACAATTATGTCTGTTTGCTTTTAAGTGTCATAGCTAAATAAGGGCTAGGAGGCTGCTGGCCAGAGACTGAATTGAAAGTGACTTTTTAATAAAGTATATAACTTACTGTGTGAATACAAGAGAGACATTTGCATAACTATATGGTGAGCTAATCCCAGAGACTATTAGAAATAAAGAATGATCAAAGTACTCAGGAAATTTGATTTACTTTGCTAGACAATTTAGAAAACCCAATGTTCTCTGCCTTAGTACAATACAGAGTTATGTAATAATCCCAAACACATATAATGAACGCTTCCATTCCAATTTGCCTGGCTCTACAGATACAACTGATTGTGTAAAGATATGAATGTAAATGAGAGACACAAAAGACTGGACATGGGTGGGCAGATTGGCAAACTCTATTCGACTAAGCAAGCTTGACTTCAGCATTCAACCACGAGTTTAAAATCCTAATTAGAAACGAACAAGATATTTTCCCCTCCCTTTTACCCTCAAAAAAAAATTTAGTGTTTTTGCATGTTCTATTGCATACTAGGCATGGTTCCTAAATATTTCACATATGTTTCTAGTGACATTTTGTACTCAGAAAGGGTAATGAAATGTGAGCAATTGTGATATGCTAAGGATCCCGGGCACGTTATGTAATAACAATTCCTGTTTCTCAATCTGATAAACTGAGAGGGTCAAAAATGTGACTTTTCTTATTTTAACCAGACAATTATGGAGTAAAATGAGTTGCTAGTCCAGTGCCTTCTTATGACTTCTATTACAGAAGTGGTTAGCAACTTGGAAATGAAAAGATAACCATGAACCGGTTTAAAGGCAGACTCTACCGAGTGTTCAGAGCATGCCTGGGTTAGCCTGATGAAGAGAAGACCAGCTTTTCCTTAGTGGCAACACCAGAACTGAAGCTACCTTGTGTTAATATCCCACTAGCATGATGCATGGATGGCGAAATCATTGGCTCATAGAAATCACGTCCACTGAGCACTCTATCTCCACATACACTGATAACGGAACACAGTTTTTCTATTTACAAGGTAGATTGTTTTAAGTAGTGATTGCCTTGTAGTAGAACTTCACTTGGTGTTTTTGAACTACTATGCCACACTCAGGAGAACTTCTCAAGAGAGAAAAAAAAGAGATTTAGGACAAATGTGGTGGGGGTCGGCAGTGGGAAGGTCAAAATGACCTGAGGACCATGTAGATCTAGCCTCAAGTGCTATAACACTCATTTGGGAGCCAAGCAGATCCATTTTTGAAGTGGCTGTTACAGAATAAATGAGAAGAATTTCTGCCTGTGGAACAGCTCTTGCCTCTGCCTACGGAGATAGATATTCACTCATGATGTGGTCCCCACAGAGTCTCAATGTTTCTTTGTAGTAGGCAGCTAGTTACAAAGGATGGATGGATGAGTAGATGAATGGATGGATGAACGACGCCCTGAATGTTTCAGCACTACCCAGAACAAATGCTGGCCTTTAGACATTGAAAGGAGAGGTTGAAGGAAGTAGCCATTATATTTCTCCAGCATAGATTTTGTTTTCTAACAAGGTAGCCCTGGATGGCCTGGAACTCACAGAGGTCAGCCTGCTTTTGCCTCTTAACTGCTGAGATTAAAGGTGTGCACCACTAGGCCCAACCTCCAAGGTCTCCTTCATACTGTTCTTTCCTCAAGTAAGAAGAGAGCTAGTGTGGATGGGTCAAACACAAGGATAGTTAGGGAACAGTGGAGCTCTACAGAATCAGGGCTGACAAGAAAGGAGGTTTAGGAATTTGAGTCTCAGACATTTCCACTTCTCCATTTCTTTCTGCTAAAACCAGGAATTGTGCTACGTTCTAGTTTAGTAAACAATGTTCGATGAATTTGTGGAGAAGTCAATGAACTTATTACTTTTGGTTTAGATATTTTAATTCACCAGCTGATCTAAAGAACTGCACACATTGTATGGGCTTCTCTATATGATACTAGTTATGTAATGTTGTAATAGCTTCTCTTACCCCAACCAAATTTAGCCCTTTGATATCCAAGAAAATTCTGTGTGTGTCTGTGTGTTGTGTTGTGTGTGTGTGTGTGTGTGTGTGTGTGTGTGTGTGTGTGTGTGTGTTTCAAGACAGAGTTTCTCTATGTAGCCCTGACTGTCTTAGAACTTGCTCTATTGAGCAGGCTGGCCTGGAACTCAGAGATCCACCTGGAGTGCTGGGCTCAAGGGTGTGCACCACCACACTTGGTTTCCAAGGAAATTCTTTATACATTACAAAGGCATGTTACAGAATGTAATGGAGTGCTTTCTTTTGGAACATGTAGAGGACCCAGGTGTGGTGGCACATGCCATTAGTCTCTGCACCTGAGAGACATAGACATGTGGATACCTGTGAGTTCAAGGCCAGTCTGTGTAGTAAGTTCTAGGCAAGTCAGTGCTGAATTGTGAAACCCTGTCTCAAAATAAAATAAAACATCTAGGGCCAGGGCTGGAGGGATGGCTCAGAGACTAAGTGCTCACTGCTCTGTCAGAGGATGTGGGTTTGGTTCCCAGCCTACACATCAGGTGCTTCACTACTGTCTGCAACTTCAGCTCCAGGAGGATTGAATGCCTCTGACTTCATGGACACCTGCACTCATTGGTGCATGTACGTACACACACACACACACACACACACACACACACACACACACATACACACACCCTAAAATAAGAAAAACAAATCATTTAAAAGATAATAAAATATGTAGGGCTGTGAAGTACAAATTTTTCACTTGTAATAAACGATAACTTGGAGAAATCTGAGAATGCAGAAAAATGCCGAGAAATATAAATCACCAAGAATTATTTGTTCAGTTTTCTATCCTAGGAATGACAATAACAAGGCTTGCTCTACCAGAATCCAGGGTCCTTTTCTTCCTGGTGCGAATGCTATTCTCAGGACCGTGAAGTTAAGTGGGGCCATGTGACTGCATTTTGACCGATAATGTATAGATGGAAGTGATGGGGCTCCACTCACATACCGCTTTATTCGCTTACTAATATAGGAAAGCCTGCGTTCCCAAACAAATACACCAAGAAGAGCCACCTCCCCAACCTGCACTGGACTCTGATACGAATGTGAGATAAGCACTGGATGTTAAGCCGTCAAGACTTACACAACTCATACTCACCCGCACAAGGGTACGCATTAACCCTTTAGGATTTTTCTTTCCAGTCACTTTTCAATGTATACGTTCAATGTAGTTGTGGGCATATGAAAAGTATCTCTTCATACTATTACATTTTATTTGATATTACACATAAGGATTTTCCATGCATTGTAAACCCCTATAAATAGAATTTTAAAGGTTTATTTGTATGATTTTTAATTATGGTGTGTGTGTGTGTGTGTGACTGTGTGAGGGTATGTGCATATGAGTGCAGGTTCTTCCTGAGGCCAGAGATGTTGGATCCTCCTGAAGCTGGGGTCACAGGTAATTGGGGGTTACCTAATGTGGATGCTAGGAACTGAACACGGGTCCTCTGAAAGAACAAGACATTGCTCTTAACCACTGAGTCCTCTCTCTAGACCTGTCATTCTAGTTATATCTTATTTAATTAAATATTGTACCTTTTGAATATGAATATATTATCTTCCCTATAACCCAAATCCTGGTTTTAGGTGTCTTAGTTCTATTTGCTTTTCATGGTGATCATATTATTAGCATGTTTATGTATAAATTTTTGTACACACTTTTGCATTTTCTTGAATAGAGTTTAGAAATAGAATCACCAGGTAAAAGAGTATAAACAATATATATTTAGTATTGGTTCAGATATATTTATATATATGAAATAGAGAAACTGCTTTCCTCAAAGGCAACAAGGCTTGCATTTCCTCGTTAAGTGATATAAGAGTAGTTATTGTATCTTTACCAGTATCGGAAATTGTTATAAAGATCAGTTTTAACTAAAATTTGTATTTTAAATGTTAAAATATAATAACTGACGGCATAGTAAACAAACCATAAGGAAAATCGCTCTATATTCTCTGTTGGCTCTACACATAATCTATTCAAGAAATTGAGCCCAGACTCAATGCAGGAGAATTTCGATAGTAAAGGGCATTCTCTTCCAGTACAGAAAACTATTTTAATATCAATAAGGAGTTCAAGATCTATTAGAATAAGGACAAAGGACTGGAAGGTAATATGAGAATAGGATCTAGAAGAATAAATTGGTAGCCTGACATTCAGACAGAAGGACAAAGGGCATTCCAGATGGAGTCCTCTATATGCAAATACACATAAACACAAATGAGAGGCCACATGTGTGGGAAACAAGCCCACATGTGTTTTCAGAGCATGAGACGATGGCACAAAAGCTAAGAGAAAGGAATCAACAGACTGTGAGGGGCCAGACATGCCAAGATGAGAGTTGGAATTTATCTTTATAACTAATAAAAAGAGAGACACGGCCATAACTGAATTGGCTTCAAAACCTGAAACAACTTTATACCATGTCGAACCACTTTATAGGTACTATTATATTTGATTCTAAAAACAACGTAAGACATACAACTGCAATGTAAGCCGTATTATTCACATTTAAGAGATGTCATGTTGAGCCTAAGTACCTGCACTGTGTCACTGAAGTTTAAGAAGAAGTTTGGATTCAGGCCTTTCTGGACTCCAAGTCTATCATCTTCTCATTGTGACATGTTGTCTTCTGTGCTGGGACACCGTGGAGGATACATTGGGGAAAAAAAGAGACAATAAGACACCTTTGCAGGGTACCTACCAAGTTCAGGGTGGGGAGAAGAAGAAAAGGAAGGAAATACTGAGCAAACTCTGGAATAGGTACTATTGCAAAAGCCAAGACCACTGTAAGAGATCTTCAAAGGAGAGGACTGGGCTTAACATTGTAGGTACGGGTGGGCTTCTCAAGCAACCTCCAATAAAGTAGTAAAAGCCAGATCTCGGTTGAGGAGTGGGAGCCAGCTGCAGTGACATAAAGAAAATAAGAACTGTTATGAAAGACATGATCTAAAAGTGTGGTTGAGGGCACCTCTGTGATGTGTCCTCCACGCCTTCCGGTTTGCCGTTATGCCCACTTATCGTAATCCTTCCCGATAACGATAACACCATTCATACTGTTAGGGTGACGGTCTACCTTGTGGGCTATCATAATGTTAACACTTGTCATAAAAACATCATAGAAGGGAGCAACTGTACTAAAACCACAGAAATTCCTTTCCAAGGTGTTTAGAAGAGCAGAAAAATCCTAGCTTCAAGATAGAAACAGATTACTCAAGACATCATGAAAAAGTTGCCCTAAAATGTGTTCTTGTGGGGTTGGAGAGATGACTCAGTGGTTAAGAGCATTCCTGCAGAGGACCCAGATTCAGTTCCTAGCCCTCCTATGGGGTGACTCACAATCACCTGTACCTCTGATTCCAGGGGACTCAATGTCCACTGGATTCCATGGGCACTTACACTCACAAGTGCACATACACCACACACACACACACACAAATTGAATAAAATAAATGTATTCTTGTTAAGAAAATAAAAAACAAAGCCGCAGACAAAGAGAACATACTTGTGAAACACATATCTGATCAAGAAAACTTAAAATGCAAAAACTTAAAATAACATCTCAATTTAAAAACTGGTATCTTAGGGTTTCTATTGCTGTAAAGAGACACCATGACCACAGCAACTCTTACAAAGAAAACGTTTAATTGTGGTAGCTTACAGTTCAAAGGTTCAGTCCATTGTCATCATGGTGGGACATGGCGGTGTGCAGGCAGATGTGGTGCTGGAGAGATAGCTGCTGCATGTTGCTGTGCAGGCAACAGGAAGTAGACTGTGTATCACACTGAGCAAAACTTGAGCATATATGAGACCTCAAAGCCCGCCTCCACATGAGTCGCTTCCTCCAACAAGGACATATCTACTCCAACAAAGCCACACCTCCCAATAGTGCTACTCCCTTTGAGGGCCATTTCCTATCAAACCACCATACTAGGTAAAAGATACGAACAGGTACTTCCTCAAAGAAGATATACAGGTGACAGATATTCAGCATCATAAATCATTAGGGAATTACACATTAAAATAACAATATGGTACCATGGTGCACATATTAAAATACTTCACATTCATAACACTGACAATCATCCAATGCTGGCCAGGATGTGAAGAAGTGGGAGTCCCATTCACTGCCTGCAGGAATACAGTGATACCCATCATGTTAGAAAACAATCTGGCATACTCTTCATATGATCAACTCCAAACTTAGAGCCACACAAAATCATGTACATATACTTACAGCAGGTTTGCTTGTAATTGTCAAAACACAGACACAACCAAGATGTCTGTTAAGTAAAAGGACAAAGCTACTGGGTATGCCGCTACTACAGAATACCATCGAACTCAGTCTCAATAGTTAAAAACGCCAGGAGGAATCTTAAGGACATATTTCCAAGTGAAAGACCAGTGTAAGATGGTCACATATTATATGGTTCATGCTATATGACATGTTGGAAATGAAATCACTATCCAGACATCAGATCAGTGTTTTTAGGGCTTCTTTGGGATGAGAAAGTGGAGTGCAAGAGACTTTGGGGGGTCATGAAACTATTATGTATGTTATACTGTGATAATGGATACGTGACATTATGTATTTGTCAAAACCTGTAGAATGTACACCACAGCATAAAGAGAGAACCCTAGTGTAAACTATAGACTTTGGTCAATAAAGGATCAATATTGGCTCATCTATGGCAAAGCATGTATCACATTAACACATGACTTTTAACAATAGGGAGGTTATGGAGTGGAGAGATACGGTAAAAAGGTATATGGGGCCAGGCGGTGGTGGCGCACGCCTTTAATCCCAGCACTCGGGAGGCAGAATCAGGCAGATCTCTGTGAGTTCGAGGCCCGTCTGGGCTATAGAGTGAGTTCCAGGAAAGGAGCAAAGCTACACAGAGAAACCCTGTCTCGAAAAAAAAAAAAATTATCTCTAAGGCTGGGCGGTGGTGGCGCACGCCTTTAATCCTATCACTCGGGAGGCAGAGATCCATCCCAATCTCTGTGAGGTTAAAGCAACACTGGAAACAGCCAGGTATGGTGACTCACACCTTTAATCCCAGGAAGTGATGGCAGAAAGGTATACAAGGCGTGAGGACCAGGACCTAGAGCTGGTTAAGCTTTTAGGCTTTAGAGCAGCTGTTCAGCTGAGATTCATTCCGGATGAGGACACAGAGGCTTCCAGTTTGAGGAAACAGGATCAGCTGAGGAATTGGTGAGGTTAGATTAGCTGTGGCCTGTTCTAGCTCTCTGAGCTTTCAGCATTTACCCCATACCTGGCTCTGAGTTTGTTTTTCTTAATAAGACCTTTTAAGACTCGTGCTACAATACCCAATATGTATCCTTTTTACTGAGTGCATGGTCTTTGCTAACACTTGTCTTGGCTATGCTTATTAATGGCATGATTGTGGCTTGGCTATGCTTATTAATGGCGTGGAACAATTATAAGCAATGCAAAAATAGTTTCAGTTATAGTACTTAAAATTTCTGCTACTCTTGAGGTCCTGGAACTTTCTATAATATTTTAGTATTCCCTTTGAAAGATCTAGTAAGAGTTCTGTAAATGTATGTCAGTTTGAGATCAGTAAAACCAAGATCTTATCTTACATGTTTTTGCTTTATTTACTTTTTTTAAATGTGTGCCCGAGGGAGTTTATGTGCACCACATGTGTGCAGGAGCCCACGGAGGCCAAAGTGAGCATCAGATTCCCTGGAACTGGAGTCACAGATGATTCTGAGTCAACATTGGGTGCTGGGAACCAAACCTGAGTCTGCTGCAAGAGGAGCAAATACTTTTAACTGCTAAATCATTGCTCCAGCTCCTGCTTTAAATGTTTTTAACAGGGGGATCTTAAAATGGGAGGGGAAAAAGCCTTGGTTAAATTAATCTTACGGAAGTTCCAAAGTTAAGGCCTGGTACAGAGAACCATGGTGGACTTCCCTGAACTGGAGCCAGCAGTACCTACACCATGTAAAGACATGGCCCTGAGCAGAGACAGCCAGACATCACATTTCCTTCTCCCTCCTCCCTGTCTTCAAAGGTCTCATCTGTGCCTCCTACGGAACAGACTTATCCAAAAGACGGAGTACAAGGGAACCCCCGAAGTGCAGCTCCCCCAATGTGGAGATGAGCGACACAGAAATGGATGAAAGGAGGTGCTCATACTTCAGCAGCATGTTAATAATCATGGCATCAATCAAAAAAAAACTAGATTTACAGAATAAAAAAAAAACGGAAATATGGGGGAAAGAAAAAAGTGTCTTTACAAAGCTTCCCATAAGTGCTGATAATAGTAAAATGCTAATGTCTTTTCAAGGGAGAGGGAAAATGCTGACAGTCTAATGAGACGGCGCAGTGGGAGCCCAAGTGTCAGGGGGGCTTTGAATGAGAGCATCAGCAGGCACCTTCTCAGGTGCCTTGGCCCGCTATCAGTATGGAGCCAAAGGAGATAAGAACATACAATGCCAGATGTGAGCTAAAGCCAGGAAAGCTAACCTTTCCCGGGACTTCTCACTTTCTACTGTTTTTCTTCCTCCAACGTCTGGCTTTGTCGGGTCACTTCATGTCTTACTGGAAAATACATTTTAGGCAGCTGGTGTCAGCATCATATCACTTTCTAGGATGTGTTCTGGTCATTCACTTTCCGGGCAGAGTGAGTTTCTGACGTTGACAATAAACCACAATGTGTTACTGTTGAACCTTGTGCCTTTGGGGAGGGAGCATAGGAAGGAACGTCGCAGCAGCTGGTTCTGAGACATTTAGTGCTTCACAGAGTATCATCTACAACACACGGTCCTCTGGAAGTCAGGAGTTCCCAGTTGCTTTCTCAGCTTTCGCCAACACTAGCTTTGTTGGAACCTCTTCTTGGAAGATAGGATCATTAGTTTTGTCTCTGTAGCCTTGGAGCCCCAGACTCAGTAAATGGATGATTCCTCCAGTTGCCTAGAGTGTAATTAAAAGAACAGCCTTGGTTGATGATGCTCAGATGGGCTGTTGCAGAGGATCCCCAGAGACTTCATGCTACTGGGGGGGGGGGCAGTTGCTATTAAAAATATGCTTGACAATATCTTTTGTCTCGACAAGTTGGATGATTATCTGCCAGAGACACCTGCCTTGTGGCCACTGTTCCTTTGTGGAACCCCAAAGAACTATTTTGCTTGCCCCTCTCAGAACTCAGAGAACATTATCTTCTATAATAGTGTTAGAAACCCTGGCTTTTAACGAAACAAGGTTGTATTATTCTAACACTGGTAAAACTGCATAGAATAAATAAAAGATTTTTAACCATCTCTAGAACAAAATTATCTGGTTTGTCGACAACAAGCTATAAAGCCCAAACGCTTTTGAATAATTATTGTTTTTAGAGGACACATAACATGTGCGTGGACAGAGAACAGCCCGTGGTGGTTGCCCTTCCACCGAGTGGGCTCTGGGATAGATCTGAGGTCATCAACTTGGAAATAATTACCTTTATCCATGCCAGGTGGTGGTGGCTTATACCTTTAATCCCAACACTGGGGAGGCAGAGGCAGGTAAGTCTCTGTGAGTTCAAGGCCAGCCTGGTCTACAGATTGAGTTCCAGGACAGGCACCAAAGCTACACAGAGAAATTCTGTCTCTGAAAATCAAAAAACAAACAAACAAACAAAAAACCTAATTACCTTTATCCACTGAACCATCTCACCAGCCAGAGACTAAATTTTGTAGTATAATTGCCTAATATCATCAAGTCACCCTAAGTGTTGAAGTAATGTCCACATTCTCTTGGAGAAAGTCAGCGAGGGGCAGGGCATTGCCAACGACAACAGAAGCCGTGTTGGTATGGGTGTGTGACTGGGAGATTATGGAACTTCTGTGCCTTTGTAAACATTGTGCTGTGGCCTCCATTTTGCTAACTGTGTTAGCACATTCTGTCAGGCATTCTGAATTAAGGTGGAGAATCACGGAATTACTTTAAAGCATCCCATCTCTGTGATTAGGGTAATGAAGACCGCTGAAGAAACCAGTTGTCCCACCTTTAATTCAGAGATGATTTATTGGGTTGGGGAAAAAAAAAAAAAAAACTCTGCCAAAGAAAGGGAGGGTCGTTGATTCTAGCACCCAATCAAGGTGTCCTTAAAAAATGAGGTAAAGCAGAGCCACTTTGGGTTTATAAACAAAATTCTGCATAACTTCCAGCCAGTAAAGTTCATGATATATTTTAAGTTGACAATTTTATGAAGAAAGAAACAAAAAGGAGAAATCAACCGTGTTTATTTTAGGGGGAAAAATTACTGAAAACATGTTGTTTTAAGGGAGACAGACTTGGAATACTATTGACAAGAACCAAAGGGGTTGCATTTTGTGAAGGTTATTCTGTTTGGTTTTGACTTCATAGTGTCTGTACTTTTAATAACCACTCCCTGTAACTGAATTATAATGACTACTGCTTGAACTAAGTAGATTTGAGGCAAATTGCTTGGGAAAGCGTTGTAAAAATGACTTGAATACGGCCACATTTATAATTAGAAGCTGTGAATTGAAATGTTTGACTAATAATAAAAACTACTTTTAGCAAAGTCAAAATTGTTAGTGAATCAAGATAATTTTCCTAAATGAATGTCTGAGTTTGCTGGAAATGGTGAAATAATGAATAACTGATAGACTCAATTATTCAAGGTTTAATATAAAACAAATAACAAAATTGGAATAGACAGTTCCCGACTGCATGCTTGCATAGAGTAGCACTGCAGTGTCTGTCAGAACAGTCGTTTTTACTCTCTCACCACGGTGTAAGAAAGAACAGAAAGATGAGGAGGAAGAGGTGGAGAATGAGAGTCACAGCACGATCATTTCAGGACTGTATGTTTTAAATACATGCTTGCACCTTGTAACAATATTTGATCAATGATGACCCATGTATCCAATGGTGATCCCATAAGATCATAGTGTAGCTGAAAAATCCCAGTCACCTGGTAATGTCATAGACTTCCTAACACTGCATGACAGATTGTGCTCACCTCTTTGTAGTGATGCTGAAGTCAACAGACCCAGTCTCCTGCCAGTTGTGTTAAAGCAAACACATACAGTCATGTATGGCACACACACACACACACACACACACACACACACACACACTGGATAATGAAAACAACTGACTGTGTTATTGGTTTATTTATCTACCATACTATACTTTTTACACAGTAAAATGTTCCCACTTTTAGAACTTAGTTTGCTGTAAAGCTGTCCGTCAGCCTTTGAGTCATTCTAACATCGCTTGTGTGGTGGTTTAAATAAGAACGCCCCTTGCCCAGCGGTGGCGACGCACGCCTTTAATCCCAGCACTCGGGAGGCAGAGGCAGGCGGATCTCTGTAAATTCGAGGTCAGCCTGGGCTGCAGAGTGAGTTCCAGGAAAGGCACCAAAGCCACACAGAGGAACCCTGTCTCGAAAAACCAAAACCAAACATACAAACAAAAAGAATGCCCCTGTATTTGGATGCTTAGTCACCAGGGAGTGGAACTCTTTGATAGGATTAGAAGGATTAGGAGGCGTGGCTTTGTTGGAGTAGGCGTGGCTTTGTTGAAGGAAGTGTGCCCCTGGGGTTGGGCTTTGAAGTTTCAAATACCCATGCTAGACTCACTCCTCTCTCTCTCTTAACCTGCAGATCAGGATGTAGCTTTTATCTACTTTCCTAGCTCCACCCCTGCCTGTCACCATGCTCCCTGCCATGATGATAATGGACTACATCTCTGAAACTGTAAACAAGCCCCCAATTAAACGCTTTCCTTTATAAGATTGTGATCTCATGGTATCTCTTCATTGCAGTAGAGACTCAGTGGTTTTCACTACAAGCTTTAAGGAGGAGGGCAAAACATTCTTTTCGAGACAGGGTTTCTCTGTGTTGCCTTGGCTGCCCTGGAACTCAATCTGTAGACCAGGCTGGCCAACAACAACTAAGATAACTTGATTGCATTATTTTCTCTTGTATTTGATTTAAGCTTGTGTTATATTGTTTATTATGGTCCTAGGAAAAATAGACCATGCTGCTGCTGTTGCTGCTGCCCTTCTTCCTCCTCCCCCACTACTTACTACTACTATTACACACACACACACACACACACACACACACACACACACCATACAGCCTAGATGTACAGTGGGATATACTATGCAGATTTGAGCGCAGGTACTCTATGTCGTTCGCAAAATAATGCAATCACCCAGCAATGCATTTCTCAGAACACACCTTAAATACAAAACATCTCAATTTGAACCAGCCACGCTTTGAGATGCATTTCTACATGCGAATGAATGGTGAGTGTTATAAGAAGCAATATAAACATCCAAAGGAACTACCAGTGGTCAGTGTGGGAAGGCTTTGGGAAGGATTTAGGGAAGCCAGTGGAGGGTTTTGTGTGTGTGTTGGAGGGTGTGCATTCCAAGCTCTCTTTTGAAAGCTTGTCCCCTGTCTTGGTCACACTCTCCTGTATCCCATGCTCCACGTGGAGGTTCATACCTCACTTATTAAAGTACATACAGCAAAGTAAGACTTATTTATTCCTTTTTGGGCTTTGATTAGATACACATCAACACAGAGGAACCTCTTCAGAGTCAGATGTACAAAACACATCAGACTGCTAACGTAATGGCAGCAAATACATAGTAGTCCAGAAAAACAAAAAACTAGACTCTCTAGAGATTAACGATGCTCCAAACTCTTCATGACAGAGGAATAAAAAGAAACAGGGCTCTGAAAATGGCCCAAATCACCAAGATGTTTGAAACTTTAT
Source organism: Peromyscus aztecus (assembly GCA_902168405.1). Classification (NCBI taxonomy): domain Eukaryota; kingdom Metazoa; phylum Chordata; class Mammalia; order Rodentia; family Cricetidae; genus Peromyscus; species Peromyscus aztecus. The sequence continues at coordinate 19,698 of CABHPQ010169690.1, forward strand.
TCATTATTCATAAAATTCTATATTTTTCAGGTTTCTGTGTGAGTTTTGACCCTTAAACTTGTGAATTGGGTTAAGAAATAATTATTATAATAACTTCTCATTTTTTTATGGCAGAACATCTAATGTCCATTTCTATTTTCAGTTTCCCATTTCTTCAGTTACTAGGAAGGAAAATGACCTCAATTTGGCGTAGTCCTTAGCATTAAACTCAACACTCTACTATTTAACACATCCTTGCAACTAAACAGAAGTGATAAACTACTACTGTTTCGGCAAAGCATTTTCCTAAGAAAATTTCCTTGTCTTTGCAAATGATATTCTGACCACTGGAGAGTCACTTCTTATTCATGCTATATAATCCGGGAGAAGTCATTTTCGTCTTCAGAAGCTGGCACCACACAGGGAGTGTATAGGTGAACATCATTAGACACGTGAACCTTAACATGGACTAATGCACCAAATTACTTTTCTGTCTGATCGTTAATTGACGTTAGTGCTGTTTGAGACTGAGAGACAGAGTGGAAAGTGGACAATGGAAAGGAGAGGTGTTAGTCAGTCATGAGGAAATGGAAGACCATGAGGAAGATGGGAATAATGGAATGGAGGTGGGAGAAAGAGCTACAGAACTCCTACTAGTGTTCTGTGGTGCTCCATTCTCTCTCGCTCACCATTAAGACTGGCCAAAATACCCCTTTCGACTTTAAATCACTGCCTTGCCTGAGAACCCACCAAAACAAACAGTGAACAATACTGTAAAACAACGACAACCACAAAGATACACTTACCCTGGAAATCTGAGATAGGTCTAATTAAAATTATGTTGAAAAACTTGTAGGTAGGGGCTAAGAGAATCACAGGGCTTGGTGTAGCACTCTGAAAGGAGAAACGGAGGAGGCTGGGACAGCCTTGGGTATAGTAACATAAAGGTACGAGACAGTATCAGAATCCAGCCGGAAAGCCAGTTCCAGATGCACAAGAGCTGTGGCCTTTGTTAGAGGAATAAAACCAAGTCAGGCCTCAGTGACCCGGCAGACAAGCAAGTGGGGCAGTAAATAACTGACCTTGAACTTCTCTGAGCTTCCAACATCCTGCTAGGATCTCCAGTGCTCAAGCCCAACCTTACTTAACAGGAAGCCCAGTGGCAAGGGAATCTGATCCATTTCTACAAAGCAGGAGAAAGACCGTTTCCATTTCATCTTTATAGAATATATTTTGATTTGTTTAAAGACTTATTTCTACCATTTTTAATTATGTGTAGATGTCTGTGCCTCAGTGTGGGTATGCCCTGTGCACATGAGTGCAGGTACCCAAAGAGCCAACAGCATGGGATCGATCCTCTGGAACTGGAGTTACAGATGGCTGTGAGTCTCCTGATATATTGGGTGCCGGGAACCGAACCTGGGTCCTTCTGGAAGAGCAGCAAGTGCTCTTCACTGCTGACCCAGGTCTCTAGCCCCTGACTATGTCTTTAAAAAATTCCTCTTCTGTTCAAACCAAGTTAATGATTTTCTCTTCCTCCTCCCTCCCTCTCCTCCATCATGCCTCCGAGCCAAGGAGGGATTTGTACAGATAGTAAATTTTGGATGTAAAATAACACCTCACATTGGAGACCAAATAAGACAAAAGTAAAAGGCCCCAAACTTACAACAGATTTTGATTAGTTTCTGCAACTCTCTTCAATCAATTGTACCCAAGCAACCAAACTGAGCTATCCTGAGCAAAAGTCATAAAATAACAGGACCATGAAAAAATACCTTTTGGATGCTGAAAGCATTTGCCTCGGTATCACATTCTTAACGGTCAGAAAGGTTTCGTACATAGGGGGTCGACAAGACGCACACATGCGTGCACACTTGTACATGCCTCTGTAGCCAACAAGCAAATGGACTGTCAACAGCTACAGTTTAAGGTTACATGAAAAATAATAGGATGTTTATGCTCAGACAGACTAGTAATTGCAGTGGCTATAACCTACATATGACAGTGCTGAGCTGATATTCCAAGTCAGGTGGAGGGTAAATGGTATTTATAGAGTTGTGCTGTCTGTGCCACAAAGGATTATCATACAGAATTAAGAGGTCCTAAATATTAAAGTCTGTACCCCATTGTCTTAGTCATTGTCCTATTGCTGTGAAGAGACATCATGGCCAAGCAACTCCCATAAGAGAAACCATTTAATTGGGGACTTGCTTACGGCTTCAGAGGGTTAGTCCATTAACGTCATGGTGAGGAGCATGGCGGCGTGCAGGCAGGCCCGGTGCTGGAGAAGCAGTTGAGAACTACATCCTGACTGAATCACAGAGTAAGAGGGAGGAAGTGCCTGGCCTGGGCTTTGGACACCTCAAAGCCAACCCCAGTGGCAATTCCTCCAACAAGGCCTTACTTCCTAATTCTCCTAATTCTTCCAAAGAGTTCCACTCCCGGTGACCAAACATTCAAATATAGGAGTCTACGGGAGCCACTCTCCTTCAAACCACCACACGCAGGCAGGCAGTGAATAACTGTTTCAAAGCTCCAGCTCTGAGCTTCCCCACTTTCTAATCAAAATTTCCACACGTTCCATACGACAAAGGAATAAATTAGATGATATTTTCTAGGAAATGGTACTGCTTTAGGTTGAGGACTAGGGTTTGTTGGAGGTTTTATTATTATTATTATTATTATTATTATTATTATTATTTCATCATCATTATCATTATTATTATGATGGCTGTTTTACTCAGAGCTTTGTGTCTTTGAGTAGATAGCTTTATTTATTTATTTTTGTCAAGCAATGAACTTGTAATGGAAAGAACAAAGTCCAGGCTGTGATAGATGATGAGTGTGCTTTTTTTCTTTTTCCCAGAAAGGCTTTGCTTTCATTCTTTGACTGAAGAAAAAAGAAGGACGCCTCTGTGAGATGGGCTGTTGGAAAGTTCACAGAGAGTTGCTGCAACGGCTGTCTTTGAAGCCGGTGATGAAGGGACCACGAGCTTTGCGGCCATTACGCTTTGAGAGCCGTCGCTCCGACAGCACAGTGTTGGAGATAATGAGTCCCTACACTTCAATCTGGCTTGGCTTAATGATGGCAAGGCAGGAACCTAACTATCCCTGGGATAGTTAATGTTTTCCTAAATTCAGTATTGTCACTGAAGAATGATTAGACGTTAACTGAAGATACTCATTTTTTAAAATGTTGAATGGATTGCACATCCTGCTTTTTTCTAGCAAGGCTCTCAGTTATAACCAAGACAGAATTTCTTCTATGTTTGACAAGCAGACTCTATGGATGGGAACAGCTGATGTCCACTCTGATTATACGTGCTCATGAAACAGTAGTCATTACACGTTTATGATTTGCATTAAACAGAAAAATCACAGGCTACATACATAATTCTATTTTATATATATATTATGAAAGATAAATATAACTTCTTTAAAATATATCTTCCCATTTCACACTGTGTTTTATAGAAATCATCTGATATTTTTACCTAGGAAAGGCAATTTTTAAGCAATTTTTCTTTTTCAGTGACTTTTTTTACACTAAGTTTTTATAAATTTGTTAATAATTACTTAGTTACATTTTTCTAGTTCTTTTGAGTTCTTAATTCTTAATTTAAGATTTATATAACTTTATGCTAATGTTTCTTAACTAGATGAAGAAATACAAGAAGGATGGCTGTTTCGTTTGGGGGTTTATAACTTAATGTGACTTAAGGGTCGTTGGGGATATGGGTCAGTTGATAAAGTGCATGTCACACAAGCATGGGGACCTGAGTATAGCATCCATGTCAAAAACAGGGTATATACACACCTTGGTCGCAGACCATAAAAAATTAATCAGCAGGGCTTGGTGATTTGCTGCTTTACCCAGCACTCAGGAGGCAGAGGCAGGTGGATCTCTAGGTTTAAGTCCAGCCTGGTCTATAGAGTGAGTTCCAGGACTGTAAAGGATACATAGAAAGACCCTGTCTTGAAAAAAACAAAATGTGTGTGTGTGTGTGTGTGTGTGTGTGTGTGTGTGTGTGTGTGTGTGTGGTGTGTGTAGTATATGTGGGGGGATGTGGTATGTGTGTGTTGTATGTGTGGTCTGTGTGTGGGGGGGGGTGTGGGAGTGTGTGTGTGTGTGTGTGTGTGTGTGTGTGTGTGTGTGTGTGTGATGTGGATATGGGGATGTGGTATGTGTGTGGTGTATGTGTGGTGTATGTGTGTGTGTGTGTGGTGTGGGGGGGTAGGGAGCGGGGTGTGTGCAAGGTATTTGTGTACTAACAGTGGCAGCAAGAAGGTGTCAGATCCCCTGGAGCTGGAGTTACAGACGGTTGTGGTTTGTTTGATATGAGCAGTGGAAATTGAACTCTGGTCCTCTAGAAAAGCCACCAGTGCTCTTAACTGCTGAGCTGCCCCTCTCTCTCCACCCCACACATACACACACACACACACACACACACACACACACACACACACACACTTTTCTGTCTTTGTTGTTGTTGTTGTTGTTGTTTTGAGATTTACTGAGAGTTCTCTTGAGACCTGTGTGGTCTCACTTTTTAATAACCTATGCTAACCAGAAACAGTCCAGTCACAGGGAGTCTGAACCACTACAGATACACGGACAGTATTAGACCGTTCATGTAGGTGGCATCCCTATGACCTAATTAGTTTTCACCAGGCCCTGACTTTTAAAGTACTTACCACCTTTACACCATACAACAAGGATCAAGTGCTGTGGGATGTTCTGTATGTTAAATGTGTTGTTCTGATTGGTTAATAAATAAAACACTGATTGGCCAGTAGCCAGGCAGGAAGTATAGGCGGAACAAGGAGAGAGGAGAATTCTGGGAAGTGGAAGGCTGAGTCAGAGAGACGCTGCCAGCCGCGCCATGAAAAGATCTTAAGATACCGGTAAGCCACGAGCTACGTGGCAACTTATAGATTAATAGAAATGGATTGATTTAAGATATAAGAACAGTTAACAAGAAGCCTGCCACGGCCATACAGTTTGTAAGCAATATAAGTCTCTGTGTTTACTTGGTTGGGTCTGAGCAGCTGCGGGACTGGCGGGTGAGAGAGATTTGTCCTGACTGTGGGCCAAGCAGGACTGGGGAAAACTCTAGCAATAATCAAGCTTCCAACATATGAGTCTTGAGGAATGAATCACAATCAAGCTATGTTGACTTTTGATAATTTAGCAGTATAAAAATGTCTTCCTTTTACCCATTGGTCTGTATAGTGCTAGATATTTGCTTAAAATAAACATTTCCTACCATATTTAGGAAATGTCTTTATATTTCGTTCTCTCTCTCTTTTTTAAGATAGGGTCTCACTGTGCAGCTCTGGCTAGTCTGAAACTTGTTATGCAGAACTGTGGCCTTGAACTCACAGAGGTCTACCTGCCTCTGCTTCCCAAGTTGCTGGGATTAAAGGCCTGATCTCCAGCTCTTGGTTAGGAAGTGCCCTTATAATGTTGTTAAAAGCCTCAGTCTTTTCTCTTTTTGAATGAATTCTATATTTACCGTCATCAAATGTATTTTTAAAAATCCCATTTGACATCTTAGTATCAAAGACTTTATTCTTTTTATCTGCTGAAAAAAATTATTAAGAACTTGCTATTATTGAAACATGTTTGCATTTTAGAAAATACTCTACCTTGTAGTGGCATATTGCTACCTAACACAATACTAAATGAAAGCTACTATTATTTTCAATTTTTCTCATCCTGTTTAAAGTGAAATTGGCCTGTGATTGTGTATCCAGCTCTCTTTGTTAAGCTTTGACATGCAGGGGTGTGACAGTTCTTAAAGTGAGGTGGTATACTTTGCATCTTTTCCTGCTCTGTACACATTTGAAGTAAAATGAAAATTGCTCATCTCTTTCATAGGGTGTCAAGAACTCATCCTTGAAACTGTTTTGTCCCTGTGCCTTTCTTTTTCTCTTTTCTTTTTTTTTAAATAAGCTCCCTGAGGAGCAATATTCGCTTTTAATAATTATATGAGAAAAACATGTCCATTTATGCTCATTTATGGGAAAAATTAAAACATACACCATCATAAAAGTTACAAAATCATCTTATTACCACGTTCCACAGTGTGTGTTAGCTTTCTGCCTATTAGGCATCTGAGTGGTGACTGTCCAAGTGTGTCTGTCATTGCAGACCCTCACTCCAACTCTGCAGCACAGAGTGCACTTTCGGTTCTGTACACGCGCAAGTGTGTGTGTGTGTGTGTGTGTGTGTGTGTCTTTCCTTCTCCCTCTCCTTCCCTCCATTTCTCCTGCTTCCTCTTTTCTCAAATTTAGTAATCTATCTTAAATGTTTTCAGTTAATAAATGTTTTCAATATTATCTTTCAATGTTGACATATTTTATGGTAGTTAGACATTATTTTGTGGAAAGTCATCATGCTTTTTATAACCACGGATATTGTGTCTCCAAACATCCCCTTGCTTTCTTCTCTACTCTGTGACCTACCTTTCACTGCTCAGCCTTACTTAAGGAGGTAGGAGCTTACCCAATGTGGTTCAAATGCTTGAAACTGAAATTTGAAGTAGACTGAGCTACTCAGGAACCTGAGGCAGAAAGATCTGGAGTTTGGGGCTGGTCTGAGCCTCATAACAAGATTCTCTCAAGAATACAAACAGAGGGAAAGAAAAGGAAGGAGGGAAGAAGAAAAGAGAAGGAAGGAAATCACAAGTACATCTGATCAATTTTGACCGAGCCAACAATGAAAGTAAGAAAAAAAAAAAGACCAGAAACAAAGTATTCCTACTACTTTCTCGGACTGATGGCTCACTCATTATCTGTGTCCACAAAGGAAGTTCCTCCCTGTCCATGAGAGCTCACTTCTAGTTGGGAAAATGCTTTTTCTCCTTTGTTGTGGCAGCCAGCTAGCTACCCGGAGCAACCATCATATTAGGGCCTAGCTAAGGAAATCCTGGCTCTTTGCCGGGGACCAGCCACCTATACCGAGTATGAGGTCAAATACTTTAAAAGCCATGGCAGGAAACATGCTGTGTGAGCCACTGACCACTGTCGTGGGTACTTCCACCTTTAAGACTTCCCAGGGCCCTCTCGTTCCTTCACCTGCTGCCCCCGAGACAAAGGGTACTTACTGGTGGGATTCCCCACCAGCCTGTCTGTCCAGCTTCTTCTGCAGTAAACTGTTAGTTGTTTGGTCTATCACTCACCCCAATCCCTCTGCTCAATGTCCCTTGTGACCTCCACTGGGCTTGAGGGGTGGATAGACTGATTTCCTGACCTCCCAGTGATCCAGAGCACTCCTCCATTTTCTGGAGAACTAGATAGAGTAAAGATTCCAATGCCTGACATTTGGCACCATGAAAGCTGAAGGGAAGATATTTCCTGGACTAAAGCACAAGCTAGTCAGTGATTGTCTTTGCACCCCTAGAAATTTACAAATAATGGGTATCGAACTGCAAAATTGCCATCTTTTAGGCAATACACAGCAGCTGTAAACAAGAACTCTCAGCAACTCTGGACGGCTGCGCTAGGTCTGCACAAGAATGGAGCCGTCGATAGCCAGACAAAGATTCAGGGGGAGTGTGGGCAGGAACAGGGAGAAGGGGCACGTGACCCTTCTCCAACTCCTTATAAGAGGTCATGTACAACGGCAGGAAGCACTGCCTCCTTTGGGCTGTATAGCCCAAGGTCATGGGCGGAGCAAATACCACTACATTTCTCCTTTTTGTCTAAATAAGAAGGTTCTAATCTTCATGCAAACTATATACAACAAGAATGATTATCAAGTATTGTCTGGGGAAAACAAAGGGTAATAACATAAACAAAAATGGAACTACAACCATACATCAAGAATAACATCAAGCAAGAAAGACATGCTAAAGGTCCAGAAATGTCTAGAACGTGGGTAAATGGCAGGTCCTAGCCCTCACCATTGAACTATTTCCTTTGAACAGACTGAAAAAATGGAGGAGTCTTTGCCTTCTGTTGTATACCTACTGATAACCACAGCAGGTTCCAATGAATAGTCCCAATCCAGTGGTCACACAGATGGCCCCAATTAAACTCAACCAAACCTTGTGAATCTGGGAGAGGAACACAGTCACGTGGTTGGGTTTAGAACCA
>CABHPQ010169692.1:0-14477 GCA_902168405.1 Peromyscus aztecus
CTCCAGGGCAAATGCCTCTAGTTTCTGGTCCTCACGCCTTATATACCTTTCTGCTCTCTGCCACCACTCCCTGGGATTAAAGGCTGGTTTACTGGGATTAAAGGCGTGTGTCACCACGCCTGGCCGTTTCCAATGTGGCCTTGAACTCACAGAGATCCAGAGGGATTTCTGTCTCTGGAATGCTAGGATTAAAGGTGTATGCTACTACTGCCTATCCTCATGTTTAATATTGTGGCTGTTCTGTCTCTGACCCCAGATAAGTTTATTAAGGTACACAATATTTTGGGGAACACAATACCACCACAGCATACTTTTAATCTACATTTGGGTTTGGCTTTGACTCCTTTTCAAACATCCAATTTTCTGGGCAATACACACTTTACAGGTATAAGGGGTCTCACGGACTAAAGCCACACCCCACTTGAGGCTTTGTCCACCTCCTCCCGGGTTACCTATGGATATACAATGTGGTGGGCCATGACCTCACTGCTTGAGCAGAGCCCAAGATGCCTGACCCCAAAATAACCAACAGGGCCTGAAAGCACAATGGCAGTTCGTCATCTGGGCCAAGGCAGGCCAATCCCAGCAGGGCAGGGTTCCCTGATTTAAGTCCTAGGTTAACCGTCCAGCTTCCACCAAGAGCAAAGGTAAACATGGAGGCCTAAACACCGCCTTTTCAATCTGGTGCCCTCCTTGGGGAAGCTTATACTACCATGATTCCATTGCTATTTCATTTACATCTACATTAGGAAAAAACAAAACATGGTGGATATTTTGCTGTGCGTACTAATACTGATACTTACTCTTGATTAAGGTATCTGAGTTGTAGCCCATTTCCATCCATTTGCAAAGTTTCGGGAAGATTGTGAGAGAGACTGAAGCAAACAGCCTGCCGTTTTTCACCACCTAAAGTTCTTAGAAATGTTACAGAAATCTTAATATTTCCATGTAGACTGTGGCCATTATTTTTGAGACTATTTTAACTTTGGTTGATTATTTTACTGATAAATGTGGATCATAGCTAGTCATGGAAGAGTTAAGAGTTAAGCGTTAAGGGCTGCTCTTCAGAGGACCAGGGTTTGGGTTTGTGACACTCACATAGGGCTTCACAAGTCTGTAACTCCAGCTCCAGGGGATCCAGCGCCCTCTTCTGGCCTCTGTGAGCACTACATGCACATGGTGCACAAACATCTTAGCTCAATGAATTGGTGACAACAGAAAAAAATAGAGCCTGGATGATGAGTATAGACATATATGAACAAAAATGACCAAAATGTGCTTATATTTTAGCAATACTCACAATAACTTTGAGTGGTATTCCTCTTCCCATCAGACTTTTCATTAACAGAAGTTTATGAAGCTTGGCTAGGTGAGTAATTCTGGAGATCACACCAACAACCAAGACATCTTTCATTTTTTTATTACATTTTTTATTTTTGGTGCATGCACCATGGGCAAGCATGTGGAGGTCAGAGGAAAACTCTTGGGATTGAGTCCTCTCCTTCTCTGACTTGGGTCCCAGAGACTGAACTCAGGTCATCAGGCTTGGTGGCAAGCACCTTTACCCACCGAGCCGTCTTGACAGCCCATCCTTGGGTCTTTAAACACATGCTTTCCCTAGCTTACCATGGGCACAATGATTTTACTCATGGTTCTCCTGAGAATGAGAAAATCCATTAGAGTCTTCCTCACATGGCTGCTGCCCATGCCAATAAATCATAGAGACATGAAGGCGGACATGAAAAAGACACCATAAGCATGTGGGGGGACAGGTGGTCAGAAGAGTCTTAAAATGAGTGACTCCTAAAATGTGGGCTAAGTGGTGCTCAGTTCCTGTTTTCCTTTGTCAGTGATGAAACCAGATAGTGAAGGGTATGCACAAGTTTTAAGCAGGAAGGTGACGTCCCAGTAGGGAAAGACTTGGGGGACCTGAGCTCTACCTAGATGTGTACAGAAGTCACTGGGCATTTTAATGGGAAAATTGGAGGTTGTTGAGAAATCTCAGCAGGTAAAAGCACTTGCCACTAAGCCTGACTACTTGAGTGAGTTCAGTCCTGGGAACCCACATTGTGGAAGGAGAGAACCAATTCCCACAACTTGTCCTCTGACCTTCACGTGTGCCACAGTACATATGCATTTGATTTAGCACACACACATGCACACACGCACACACACACAAAATGTAATTAAGGAAAAATATGGGAGTGGGATGGGGAAGGACTTCACAGTGACAGGATAGAGGAAGGTCCCCTTGGGAATCCCCTGGGCTTGTTCACTGACATTTAGAGATAGACTCCTACCTTTCCATGACCCTGGGTGAACCAGCCATGGTGGTTAATGTCCCAGCAGGATCGACAAAGTGTTGCCTAGTGACTTGGTAACATACTGTTTCTGGGAGTCTCCATGACAGTGCACTAAAGAAATTATCAGTGGCTAAAGAAGAACCCTGCTCACCAATGTGGATGGCCACATTGGAGCAAGGGACAGCAGGCAGGAAATTGTGAGCACAAAGTTCAATCCTAATCTAATATTGGCACTCCCGAGGCTGAGGCAGAAGCTGAGTTCCAGTCCAGCCTAGTTATCCTGTCTCATAAAAAAATCAACATAAAGCTGAAATCAGCCTCCCTGTTCAGTGGCTGTATTAGTTAATTTTCAGTTCCTGTGATAAAGTATTGTACCCAGAGTCCCCCAAAGACCACCAAGAGACCAAATCCAATGCAAAAGCAAAGAGTCTTTTTATTGTTTTGAGTTAACTCGGGCCTCTCTATCTGTCTGACAAAGCTGTGACAATATCATGACCAAAAGCAACTTGAGGAGGAAAAGATTTCAGCTTACGTCTGGAAGAGAAATTAGAGCAGAAACCTGGAGGCAGGAACTGAAGCATGAGTGAACACTGCTTACTAGATTTCTCAGCCTGCTTTCTTATGGCACCCAGGACCACCTGCTCAGGCATGGCACCACCCACTGGGCCCTCCCACATACATCAATAAAAATCCTTTACAGCAACAGTTCTCAACATGTGAGTCTTGACCCCTCTGTGGTCACTTATCACATATCCTACATGTCAGATATATTTACGTTACAATTCATAACCATAGCAAAATTACAGTTATGAAGTAGCAACAAAATAATCTTATGGTTGGGGTCACCACAATGTGAGGAACGGCATTAAAGGGTTGAGAGTCACTGCTCTACAGTCTCTACAGTCCAACAGGCAATGTGATGGAAGCCGTTCCTCAGCTGGGTCCCTCTTCCCATAGTAACTCTTGCTGTGTCAAGTTGTCAACTTGACACAAAACAACAAACCCAGACAGAGGAGGAGAGAGAAGCTGTAGACTGGAGGGTGTAGAGGGGGCAGCCACGGGGTTCATCAGGTTGTCTTCCCATGTGCTCTCCCAAAATGTCAGCCAAGAAGCATTTTATGTTTCCCAGCTACAGGTGTTTGGTTGTGACAACAGGAAATGAACTACCACAGAAGTAAAAAAAGACAAGAAAATGATAGTATGATTCCATTTATTTTAAATTCCAGAACAGGTAAAAGTTCATCATGTAGATGTGCTCAAGAGGACAAAAGAAAAGGAAAAGTTCTCAACTCAATGGTATCAGTAATGCTCTACACTTTAAACGGACTGACTTCAAATTAAGTCCAAAAATGAGAGAGGGGAAATCAGAAAAAAAAAATTCCACAGGTCAGTGGCTGCCTACAGTGGAATCATCTGTGGGGATCAAGTTCCAAAATATCCAGAGGAATTTTAACGGCAAAAGACTCTGATCTCTTGATGGCACTGCTACCCGATTGTACACTTTAACCAACATTCACCATGTTGCACCCTTCAAACAAGAAAGCTTGAGACTGGAGAGATGGTTTAGAAATCAAGAGGACCTGCTACTCCATCATAAGAACAGGAGTGCCAATTCCAGCACCCACGTGGGGCAGTTCACAAATGCCTTAACTGCAGCTCCAAGGTACCCAGTACCCTATTCTAGCCTCTGCAGGTGCATGCGTGCAAACACACACACACACACACACACACACACACACACACACACACACACACGGAGACAGACACACATTTTTTTTTTTTTTAATGAGACATGGTTTCCCTGTGTAGCCCTGGCTGTCCTGGAACTCACTCTGTAGACCAGGCTGGCCTCAAACTCAGGTATCTGCCTGCCTTTGGCTCCCAATTGCTGGGATTGAGGGCATGAACCACCTTTTGGTATGCAGACTAATATTCAGACAAAACACCCATATACATAAAATATATAGATAAATCCTAAACAACAACAAGAAAAAACCTAGCTGGGCAGTGGTGGCTCATGCCTTTAACCCAGCACTCGGGAGGCAGAGGGTTATAAATGCCAGCCTCTCTCCAAAGTCCAGCTCAGGGGCCACCTATGCTTGTGACATATCCTTGCTACTCCACAGACTAACCATGGCTGTGCTCTTGACTGTGAACTCTAAACACGAGGCATTCTTTAGCTGTGGCTGAGGACCTTGTCTCTCTGAAACATGTGTAACTGCGACAGTCCTTATGGACAATGATCTCCTCATTCTGAATAGACATTCCAATGTAAAAGGGTGTGCCCACCACTCAGCCAGTATGGTAGATTGAGTGTCGCCCCAGATATGCGGGAGTCCGAACCCTGCACACCTGTGACTGGGATCATTTGGAGAAAAGGGTCTGTGCAGATGCAATCAAGTTACAAACCTCAGGGTGGAGTCAGCCTGTGTTAAAGTGGGCCCTGACATGGATAAGTGTGTCTAAGAGAAAGATTTTAAAGAGAAACACAGAGAGGTTCTGGCCAGACAATGACAGGGGCAGCATGCTCCTGCCAGCCAAGGAGGACTGGATGCCACCACACACTGGGAGGGAGGCCTGGAGTAGATTTTCCAATGCTTCCCAGAGAAGCCAACCCTGCCAACACTTCAGTTCAATTTCTGGTCTCCAGAGCAGGGAAGAGTCCTTCATGGCTTTTAGGCCAGAGCACTTAACCTTAAGCCCCAGTCTCCCTGGAGTAGAATCCTGAATGCCACATAGATCCCACCAACAGATCCCTGCTTGGGTCTGGGGGACAGTGTGACTCTGTGTTTCTCTTGGGGCCTCCAGCCTCAGAGCACTGGACAGACTGCATTTTCTCAGCACCCATGGAACAAGTGGAGCAGCACCCCAGTCCCTGGGCTCTGTTCTCCCTTCTGCCCGAAGTCTCGGAGCAGAAGAATCTCAGGTAGCCGAGAGCTGGTTCCCATGGTCTAGCTTTGTCTCCTGTGTTCCCAAGTGTCCATTAGCACCAGCTTCTTTTCTCTGTCAACACTGTCGTGGTTTCTGTCCTCACTGGACTCTGACCAAAGCCTTAGCAATCTTCAGATCTTTGCCTTTGTGTGGCTGGAAACTAGTCTGTCATAGTGAGAGAGAGAGAAAGATTTAAGGTAGAAAGAGACTGAAGGAGCGGGAAAAGAGAGAGAAGGGGGAAGGGCTGGAGAGATGGTTCTAGGACCAAGAGCCCCGGCTGCTCTTGCAGAAAACCTGAGTTTTGTTCCTCATCTGTCAGCTCCCAACCGCTGTAACTACAGTTCCAGGGTAATCAGATGCTGCCTTTTGGCCGCCATGGAAACAGACAGACACACACACACACACACACACACACACACACACACACACACGTCATTGAAAATCAAAATCATTTAACAGGAAGAAAGAGAAGGGGAGAAGGTGAGGAGGAGGGAGGAAGGAAAAGATGAACAAGACGGAGGAAGAGTGAGGAAGAGGAGGGTAAGACTCAGTTATCGCGCAGCCAGAGCACAACCCACCACTGAGCTGGGCATTCCACACATGCCTCTAAGAACAGGGCAAAAACACAGCCCTGCTGTGCTTATTGTATAGTCTTCCTTGCTGAGGGAGGTCAGCCATGACGAAGTACCTCAGCACAGGAGAGTCACGCGATTCTCACTCCGCAGGAACCACTTTCTAAGTCCCAGAAGCTAGACATCGGAGACGTTGCTGGTCTCCTTGGCTAGTGAGTGGCACCTCGCTGAGTCCCCACAGGGTATGTATGTGTCCTGATCTCCTCTCTTATAAGAACACCAGCTTTATGGAGTTAAGGTACATCAATGTCTTCCTTTAACCTTATCCTCTTTCAATGCCTCATCTCCAAATTACAACACCTTCAGAAATCCTGGGGTGGGTGTGGTGTCAGCATTCAGCACAGAAATTTGGCAGAGGCAGTATGTCTAGCCTCTGGTGTCTTGCCATATTTCCTCACAGCAAGGCAATAAATAGTACCAGGAGCCAGGGTGGACAAGAAGGCAGGAGCCTCTCTCTCCTAAGGATGTCCCAGGAGTCCCCAGGGAGGTCAAGGACCTCCAGAGGATTCTGTGTCTTCTTCTGCCTCTCTGACCACTGAGCAGATGGTTAGGGGCCTGGGGTCATGGGTCCAGAGGCAGAAGAATGGCTGTAAGGGACCAGAAAAAGACAGCCCAGAGAACACATAGATCTGGGAGCCGTCGGCTGCATTGTGAAAGGAGATTTCTCCTGCCTCAAAGTCTAAAAAGATACCCACACGCCAGAGGGGTTGCGGAGGAGACAGGCGAGTCCTGGGGTAGGAGAGGGCCCGGAGTTTCTTCTTGTAAAACTCCAGAGCCCAGAGGCCATGCTGAGGTGACTTGGGGATCCTTCCTTCCCGTCCCAAACTTTCCAGACACACACCCAGAATCCAGGCCCGCCTGTCCCCGACCTCTACTTCCCAGTAATGTCTCCCTGTATCAAACCGCTCTTGGGCCAGGATGCAGGGGTCTTGGTCAAATCTTTTGGAATTGGGAGACAAGTCCTGGTCAAATAACAACCGCTTCACACTTTTCCGGTCTTCGGACACCATGAGTTTGGGGCTCCCGGTTTCAGGGTCCAGGGACAGGCTGGCTGTGGAGAGAAAAAAGTATCAGACCTGGGGGCTTTTGCTCTCTTGGCCCTGCATGGATGAGGGATCCAAGGTTTGTCTCCTACATGAAGGTTTCCCTTCCACTTCTAAAAATCTGTTACCGTCCCCATTGTCCCCATTTAAACTGTTTTTATTATTCCTCCAAGCAGCGAGGGAGGGAGGGATGAAGGATTCTTGAGGAGGTGTGAGCACAGCCCGAGATGGCTCCCACTGTGTACTAAACTCAGCTCAGAGGCTCAGGCTCTGTGTGGGAGAGACAGAGACAGAGAAACTGACACAGAGACAGAGTCCACCTCCAGCAGACAGAAGACTTGATATTCACGCCCACACCCCACAGCCAGAACTCCAGATGCGGGCTTTTCTGTGGGCTGCATGTGATTGGCAGGTATCCTCAAGGTTTGCTTGTTAGAAACCTGGCCCTCAGCGTGAACAGTGGGAGGTGGGGGAGCTTTTAAGAGGTGGAGCCTCATCTGAGGTAATGACCTCATGGGAACATCTTTTAGTTCTCTGGGGACTCTGGCTGGTTCCCATGTGACCCTGATCCCCAAATCTTTTGCTTATTCTGTCTTGCTATCTACCATAATTTGACACAGCCAAGGAGCCCTCACCACATGGACCACCTGATCTTGGACATTTAGACCCCCAAATGTGAGCTAAATAAACATTCCTTTACACATGACCGAGCCACAGGCATTTTGTTTCAGTAGTGGAAAATGACAAGCCCAAGCTTCCAGCTCCTGTCTATTCATTTCCCAGAAAGAGGCCCTGTAGACTGCCCAAAGTTATCTTGTGAAGAATAACCGAGCAAGGAATCTCTCAGTGATGAAGGGTTTCCTCTGGGTGGGTTGTGGTTGGGAAATTCCAGAGCCAAAATCCCCACTGGTCATTTCCATTCCTTCTGTGTTGGATGACACAAGCCTCAGGCCAGGGCTTGGCATCCAGGTCCCTGGTGTGAGGGTCAGGGCTCACTCACTGTGGGAGGGCTCAGCCTCAGCACCGGTTCCTGGATCCGCTTCTTCTTCCTCACTTTTATCCTCTTTGTGCGACCTCCCAAAAGCACAGGCAATTGCTGCTGTGACAAGCCCCAGCGCCGTGAGGATCAGAGGCAGAGCTGGTCCCCTCTCCGTGGACGGAGGCCTTCTGAACAGGGCAGCTAAGAGGATTCCAGGGCATCAAGAATAACGGGAGGGACTGTCTTTGACACACACACACACACACACACACACACACACACACACACACACACACTACAACATTCCAGACTCAAGGGACACAGTGTTCACAGACCTTTCTAAAAAAGGTTCAGAAAAGATGAGATGTCTTCTGATACACAGTGCTATAGCCTGCATGTCGGTGTCCCCCAAAACATTGAAATTCCAGCCTCTTAGATGATGGTGCAGGTGGGCTGTGGGAGGTGGGGAAGTCCTGAGGGTGGGGCCTCATTACTAGGATCAATGCCCTTATAAAAAGTACCTCAGAGAGGTCCTGGCCCTTCCCCCACACAAAGACACTGCAAGAAGATCTTTGTACTATGGAACAGCCCTCACCAGACACAGAGCCTGCCTACCCTGACCATGGGCTTCCATTGTCTGTCTGGGACTGCTAACAACACACACCTGTCCGTGGCCCAGGAGCCCAGGACAAAGTATGGTATGAGCTGAGGGAGAGTGGACTGAGGAGGTTGCTTATGCATGGCCATATGGGTAAGATATAGATATTAGATATGCTATTTGTAGAAAAAGAAAATGAAGTCAATTAAAATATAGCAAAATATTCAAAATGTGAATCTGGGCAAGTGGTGCAGAGACTTATTATTTTTGCAAACCATATAATTTTGCAAAATTAAACTGGAAGTTTAACATCATTTAGAAATAAAACTTCTGTCAGGCATGGTAGCAAATGCCTTTAATTCTAGCACTCAGGAGGCAGAGGCAGGCAGATCTCTGTGAGTTCAAGATCGGCTTGGCCTATATTGTGAGTTCCAGGCCAGCTGGTTACATAGTGATATCCTTTTTCAAAAAGTCAAAAAACAAGTTTTTAAAGAAATAAAGCTTTAAATGAAAAGCTAAACATATCCTTTAGTAGATAGATAGATAAACTAACTGTTCTAACCAGACAGTGGAATAGTTACTCGGCCCTCAAAACAAACGATTTACTAAGTGTGGTAGTGTGAAAGAAACTGACTCCAGTAGGACCCTGCATTTGAATGCTTGGTCCCCAGTTAGTGGAACTGTTCGGGAAGGATTGGGAGATGTGGCCTTTTTGGAGGAGGTGTGTCGCTGGGGATGGGCTGAGGTTTTCAAAAGCCCACACCAGGCCCAGTGTCTCCCTCTCAGCCTGCAACTTCAGGATCAGATGTGAGCTCTTAGCTACTTCTCCAGCATCATGCCTGCCCGCCTGCCACCATGGTGCCTGCCATGGTGACAAAGGACTCACCCTCTGAAATGGTAAACAATTAAGTGATTTTTTTTTTGGTAAGATGTCTTGGTCATGGTGTCTCCTCACAGCAATAGAACAGTAACTAAGATATCAGGCAAAGGACAATCACAGAAAACTCTTAAATGCACATCACTAACGGAAAGAAGCCAGTCTGAGAAGCATGCTTTTGGTGTGATTTCAACTACGAAACACTGAGGAAAGGCAAAACCAATCAAAGAAGAAGAAAGGCCAGGGACCTCCAGGTGTAAGTGGGAAGAAAGGGTGTGACTAGGGAGGGTAGAGGACTCGGAGGCAGCATGCAGTACTGGTGGACAGATGTCATTCTCCTAGGTCCACATCCCAGAACAGCTAGTACCACGGAGTCCCACATTCTTGCTAACCCTGGTGGGTCTCTGCCTGTTCATCCCTGTGATGTTCCCCTTCTGGATTTTCATACCTGGGAGAGTTATGGCTATGAGATGAACTATGTAGAAAATCCAGGGGCTGGGGAGACATTTCAGTGGTTAAGAGCATGGCTGCCCTTCCAGAGGACCTAGGTCCCATTTCCAGCACCCACGTGGTGGCTCACAATCATCTGTAACTCCAGTTTAAGGAAACTGCACACACACAGTACACTTACACACACTCAGTGAAACACTCATACACATAAAATAAGAGAAATAGCTTTTTTTTTTTTAAAGAAAAGATAATCTATGTACTTTTTGATTAAATTTGCCATGAACTAAAACTTCTCTTTAAAAAAGATTTATTAAAACAACAACAACAACCAGTATCAGGATGTAACTTTCTTGCTTCCTTGGTCGATCTCCCTGCAACTCTATCACTGTTTCATCTTGGAAACCGACATCCCCGTGACCCCCTTGGCCAGGCTGCAGGCAGGGTCTTCCCTGGCTCTGTCCCCACAGCTTTCTCCAAACATCCCTGGCCCTCAGGGCCTGGACTCCTGTGCTAGTGGCTTTTATGGCAGAACTGAACAGGTACTCACCAGGCAGGTAAGTCTCAGCCACCTTCTTCTCAGGGAGGAGGGGGTTGGAGATGGAGCAAGTCAGGCCCTCCACAGCCCTGTCCTGGGGAGTCACAATGGACACCACGGCCAAGAGGCCAGTGCTGGCTGAGGCTGAGAAGTGAGTCTCAGCCGGCACTGGCTGTCCTCTGAGGTCCAGCCACTCCACCTTAGGCTCTGGGAACCAGCCTGCTGAGGTGCACTCTGCCCGAATGCTTTTGTCCTGGGTGCCAGTCACATGGATTCTGGGTGATGAGCCCAGCCCTGAAGGAAGAGACATCCGCTCAGATCCTGTACCTACAGTTGCTTCCATGGGGTGGGGTGGGGGTCTTGCAGGTGTTTAGTGGGTTCTGTGACTCTATGTATCACCATCTGTGCAGTCACATCACTAAGGCAGCATTGTGATTCCTAATAAAACAGTCAAGTGAAGCAGGAGAGGTTTAAGGGGAAAAACGAAGTTTCCCACTAAGTGTGGGAACAGGAAGGAGTTGGGGTCTGTGTGGCCACAAAGAACAAAGGAAACTTCTCCATGTCCCCCAATAATCTCGGTCTCTTTTTCTGTTTCGTCCCCATCTGTTCCGGCCTCTCCCTCCCTGTCTCCCTCCCTGTCTCCCTCCCTGTCTCCCTCCCTGTCTCTCTTGGTTATTTCTCCCTGCGTTCCTGCCTTCCCTCTGTTTTTCTTGGACGTTATTTCTCAATCTGTCTCTTGCTCGCTCTGTCTTCCTGTCTCTCTGACTCTCCATCTCAGGCTCTGTCTTTCCATCTCCCAGCTGTTGCCATGCCTCAACGCCCCCCCAACCCCCACTCTGTGCTCTCTTTCTGGTAGTGTGATGGAGGGAAGGCAGATGGGAAACAGCCCTCTGTTCAGAACTACATCCTGGGGACACAGGGTGCACAGAGCCTGTGGGAAGAGAGTTTTGCCTTGAAGCAGCTGTCTCCAGAGCTTCTCCAGCTCTAGGACTCGGAGCTCTGGAAACCATGGTCTGGAATTGGGACTGGTGCTGACAGAAGCCCCCAAGCGAAAGGAAAGACCCCCCACAGCAGCCCTCACCTGCCACCTTCAACCACAGGGTAGCCTGGCTGTGGGATGTGTGCTCCTTGAAGACGCAGTGATAAGTCCCGTTATCAGACACGGTGACATTGTGTATCCTCACAGCGACCTCTCCTCTGACCATGTGGTTGCCGACGAACGTGGTCCTCCCCCTGTAGTCCTCCATCTGCTCTTCATACACATCCTCCCCATCCTTGTGCACATGCACAGCCGGTGAGGGCTGGTCCCTGTACCACCTCAGCTCCATGCCCTCCACACTGATGTTGGGTGACAGCTTGCAAGGCAACTCTTTGTCTTGCCCAACTAGGGCCAGAAGTGGGTCAGGAGGTCCAAGGACACGGAAATCTGATTTTCCTTAGAGATGCAAACGGAAGGGCTAGGTTAGGTCACATGCAGGAGGCGGGGGCTCCCCCTGTACCGGCTTTCCTCTTTGAGGGCATGAGGGTTCCCCTAGTCTTGAGCCCCAGTTGGAGACCTCAGCTTGACTCTGGGCACACCCAGGGTCAGGAAGGGGCTGCTGTCCTACCGTTTCCAGTAGGCAGGAGCTGCAGGAAAATGAAGGTGACCAAGAAGCTTGGCAGAGTAGCATCTCCATGGTGTGGCCTTGCCATCCCTATGGGGGACATATCGGATTAGACACACCTCAGACATGGTGAAAGAGAGGCTAGGAGTCTAACAGGAGAAAGGAAAAAGAGCCTAAGAGAGAAAGCTGCTCATTCACACACCACGTGAGTTCTTAGTCCTAGATACGGTGTTGTTTCCCACAGATTCTATGGCAGAAGTCTGCAGATGGCCCCGTGTGTGAGTGAGCTGCACTTGACCGCCCACTCTTGGGTGGGTTTTTAGCCAAGCTCCAGCCCTTTGCAGGCACATGGAGAAAAACCAGCTCCAACAGGCAATTGTCCAGTCATTAGGATCCTGTAACACCCTCCACTGTCCCATTGCCTTGAAAGAACTTCTCCAGCTGGGGTTAGAGGACACAGCTTCCTCCTTGGCAGGGAGGGCACCCCTCAAAACTCAGTCATTTAGGGTAGTTAGTATAATCTGTTTAGAGAATAAGTTTTGGGAGCAGAGCAGCCAGCCCTCAGAGGTCCTTCCTGGTACAGCCTTAGACTGTCCTTCACATGGAGTATGTCGTGTCGGCAAGGGCTTTTGGGCATTTTGGTTCTTGCCTAGGAGTCTCCCTGCCCATTGAGTGTGGGGAGAGGTCCAAACTAAAACACTGAAAAGTGCCGTTAAAGGAGAAAACACTCACCTACCTCTGAGCCTGCTGCCTGCTTTCCAGGACGGCTTCTGATGACTCCGAGGGAATTGGTTTGGTTCCCTGAAAATTCCAGACAGGGCACAATCCAAATGAGCCTGCCTGTCTCCCAGGGGTGATAGGAGGGGGAGGGGGCTAGAAACCGAAGAATAGACGAACTCACCAGCTTCTGTTGAGTCTCGTTACTGCCGTTGGAAAATAACCAGCTCTTACCTTTAGGGAAGTCGCAACAGAGGAAAAAAAAAATCTTCCTAAGGGGCACGACCAGCTGTACTGAGCCTAGAAGATAAGGGCACTGGTAACAGGGGATAAGGGCAGGCATGGAGATGAGGGGGGTGGCCTGCCGGAGGGTGGCAGCTGGGCCAGGTTGGGGCCATCAGGAGCCCAAGGGGATGACATAGACTGTCAGTGCTGGGATCCCAGCCAGTTGGAGGCACTGGGGGATTCAGATAAAGTTCTCTGGTTATTGAGACCTTCGGAGCAGCCACACGGGCTACCCTGCTTTTAGGAACGTTGTGATCTTGGTATTGAAAGTGGTCTGATTCTGGCATTGACTACGGAGACTCCTATCCAGAAATCCAGGCCAAATCCTTCCTCATCTCTTCCCTGTCCCCCATCACTGTAAGGTCCTGGATACCTGTCACTTGAGTGAGGTACTGGGGCCAGGCTGAATTTGTCCTACTCCTCCTTCTTATTGACTTAAAGGTCTGGTGTTCCTGGAAGCTTTGGGTAAGAAAAGAGCTGCCAGGCAGGGTCATCTGGCTCTGTGCAAAAAGGAGTGCTCACTTTAATTCAGCAGATGTCGAGGGACACTTAGGTGCTCTAGGCCCAGAGCTATTGAGAAAGTCCAGCCCTAAGTCCCTCCCAGCATGCCTCCTTGGGGGCACGCCCTCTGGTAAACAAGTTATTTTATGTATAAACATGAGGGGGCGCCACACGAAAACATGAATTGTGCTAGCTAGGCAACAATGCCAGCTGAAACTCCTCTCGCTTGTCAGGAAGGAAGACTTACATTTTACAAGTCTCGAGCGAGCTCCTGAGTGGCCATGATAGAGTGCTGAGATCCCTCAAACAACTGGAAATAAAGCTACCATATGAAGCTTTCCCACCACCGAGTATATACTCGAAGGAAATTACACCAGATGTAATGGCAGATGCACTCCACATTCATTGCAGCCCTATTCTTGATAGTCAAAAAAAAAAAAAATTAAATAAACCCACTCCATTGAAGGATGAATGGATGGGCAGTGGGGAACTCTTCAACCACAGAAAAGAGGGAGGTCTGCCTTTTGCAGCAATATGGACAGAACTGGAGATTATTATGTTAAGTAAAATGAGCTAGGTACAGAAAGATGAGTACAGCACCATCCCACTCATTCATGGAAGCTAAAGTGTTGATCTCAGAGAAGTTGAGAGTGGAATGGTGGTGAGCAGAGTTTAGAGACGGAAGAGGGGAGACAGGGCAAACAGTGGTTGCTGAGTTAAGAGTTAAATAGTAGCAAGAAGCTCTGGTTCTTGGAATTTTAAGGCACTGAAAATATTTTCAGATTAGATATAGGTGCTAGTCGGAATACCGTGTGAATGCCCTAAGTGCCAAAGAGGTTTGTCTTGTGCTGTGCATTTAGCTTCAAAGAAAAAGAAAAGAATAAGAAAAAATGAGGTGAAAAGAAAAGTGGCACACTCCACCCTCTCTGGATAAAATTAATAAAAATTGAAAAACAGAAAATCGAAGTCTCAATTTTGCCCAGTGGAATCTCTAGCTCTTGGCGCCCTCTGCTGGAGCTTGT
>CABHPQ010169693.1:0-23947 GCA_902168405.1 Peromyscus aztecus
TGGATTCTCTCTTTTCTGCTTTCCTGGCTAGGTTCCAACTGATGCAGGACGTGGCTGGCCTTTACTATTTAGTCCTCTCAATAACTATCAGTCTCTGCTGTCCATCTTTATCATCAAGAAGTGTGCCCCTTTTGGAAGACTGTTTCTTTCGTGTAAGCATGGTGGCCCTGAGACATGAACAAAGCAAGGCATTTTATAGAAAAAAAAAAAACATATCTAGAGATTCAAAATGACATTCCACAGTGTGGTTATGGAACAGAAGCCAAGTGCCAGGTGTCTTGTGGCTGACATGAATTTCCCTATGGCACCCTGGCTCTTCTCTTCTACCACCAGAAGATATTCTTTCTGGGTCACAGTAAAAATTCATTTGGGTCTCATTTGCCCTTGATGAAAAGGTGCTATAACTATGCAAATTGCACACCCAAAGGAGGCTGAGGAGTATGCATTTCTATTTTTGATCTTTATAAGAATATTTTGCATTTGAGTCAAGCAGGCATTGTGAGTATTCTGCACATCCTAGAGCAGAGTTTCTATAAGTCAGAATTGCCTGAGTGGGGAAAGGGGTGTACCATGCATCATCATCCATCTGGGCTTCTATAAGGAGACACTGTAGATAGGGCTTATAAAACAGAAATGGATTGCTCATGGATCTGGAAGCCATGGAGTGAGATACAGTGCTAACAAATTGGTGGTTGGAGTGGGTCCACTCTTCATTCACAGATGGACGCCATCTTTTCACTGGGTCTTCACACAGTGAGGGAACTCCATGGGAATTGGTGTATAAGGACACTAATCACATTCACAAAGGTTCTACTCTCATGATCTAATTACCTCCCAAAGGCCCCATCTCCTAATATCATCATCACTTTGGGAGTGATGGATATGGACACAATGTTTAACAACAAGGATATTCTTGGGGGGAACCCACAAGTTTCTGGGTTTTACCACCACCTTCTAAAATTGAAAGTCGTGGAAATAGGACTTGGAAAGATTATGTTTGTTTGTTTTGATTTGATTTCAAGACCGGGTTTCTCTGTGTAGTCCGTTTCTCTGTGTAGTCCTAGAACTCACGCTATAGACCAGGCTGGCCTCGAACTCACAGAGATCTGCCTGCCTCTGCCTCCCAAGTGCTAGGATTAAAGTAGTGTGCGACTACTGCTGGGCAGAAAGATGTGTTTTTAATGCACAACCTGGGTGGTTCTTATAAGAACAAATTTTGAGGTCTCCTTTTCCATAAGACAGAAAACAGTTATCCACGTTCATAGAAAAGATGAACAAGGAAAGGGAACACGCATGGTCTGTGGCCTGTCACATGGAGTGTGGCTTCTTAAACATGTTTTCCGCATGGTGCAGTTTTATAATCGATATATAGGGAGATAAAATAGATATATGAAACAAAAGTTACTGATAAGAAATCACAAAGAAATGTATTTTTTTAAAAAAAAAAAAACCTTTGGTGTGCATGTAGCTACCATTGCTAAATTAATACAAATGTGCATACTAATGAGATGACCATGCTTGTTTTTTACAAAAATTAAACTGCAGCTGAATGGTTGATACTGCAGGATGTAAAGCATCTTTAGCATCTTTTAGGCTTGATCAGTGTTTTTTATCTTATAATCATCAATGCCAAAAATGTTTTTTCACACAAACACATACTACAAAATGACAGAAGCATGGGCCATGTCAAAAACTTACAGAGATTCTCTTATTCTTGAGCCAAAATTCACCTCATGGTTTTTTGTTTTTTTTAATGAAATTTAACAGGAAATTTTAAGATCAATATTCTTATACAATACAATCCAAACATAAGCTAATTTGATATGTACATGAGGAAGAATGACCAGGAAAAGATTTAAAGCTTTATTTCACAATTAAAATCATTACATTTCTATAAGGCCTTCTATGTACAGTAAGAACACTATAGTTTGTAACAGATAATGGTCTTACATCTGAACTGTGGGATGTCATACAGCATTAGTAGTCATGGCCTGTGATTCGTATCAGCTCAACATGCTCACTTTGGGTTTGCAACCAAGACTGCAGTGGAGTCACAAGATGCCACACGGGTGGGCGCTGCAAGGAACAGCTCAGATTTGTTACACATTGAAGGTTGAATTGAGTTTTGGTCACTGTGTATTCAAAAACCTTTTACTGTCGCAAATTTTACATGACCTTCACATTCAATTACACAACTTTATATGGTGCCACGACCCACAGAATAAGAAGCTGTGGCAAAAGGCACAGACCATCTGGTTTCCACACCCAGGAAGAAGTATTACTGACTGGCTAACATCCTGTGATGTGCCTGCTTTGTCCTGCTGGTATGTGGCTACACGTTCTCTTCACAGCCATACTGTGGAATACTTAGTAATTAGCATTTGACACAGGAGAAATCTGAGACTAATTAAATAACTATCATTGGGTCATTCAGCTATGATCCAACTTTTAACCAATGCCCCACACTCTACTTCACTCCAAAGTTGGGCTCCTCTCTGTTCATCCCATCCAGAAGGAAGTCCTCTTCATCACCAAATGATCACAGGGACATGAGCTGGCTGTGTGGAGGGGTTCCTGACCCTGCTCCCCAGAGAGTCTCTGTTTTCCTCCTGCTTGTTCTTAAATGAAGCATCCTTAAAGCTTCAGAGAAGGTCGGGAAATAGCATGCTAGCCCCTGCCCCCAAAGACCTCTTGATTGTACCCAGGCTTTCCCAGGTGCTCTTGGGAGCTCTTCGGTCCATGTACTTGGTTCAGAAGCTTCTGCCTTTGCCCAGAGCAATAGAAGCCTGTCAGAAAACCTAAAGCAGCAGATGCCTTATCAATTCTCGCAGAGGCCCCAAGGGAAGCCATCCATCTGTTTGGCTTATCAGAAATGTTTAAAAACCGAATAACATGAATGGGCGGGCGTCCGGGCACACAGTGCCTGACATCTGTGAGGTCTTGCGTCACTTGAGAGCTGCCTTCTCTGATTGCCTTATGCATTGCTTCACATATCTGGTCACCATTCTGCTGACACTGCTGTTTGGCTCCACCAAGCTCACCAAAGCCCAGAAACAGACCGCCTGAGTCAGGAGCCAGGTGAGGACTCTCAGAGCTGACTGCGCAAGGGGCTTCCAAGAGGGCTGCAGGCTGGAGGAAGGCGCCCGGCCCACAGTTTCACAGTTCCCCTTTCTTTCCCAAAGTTGTTGGACACCCTGACCTGCCTCTCCTAATGCATATGCATATGTTCCAGTAGGCATTTGCCACGCACACAAGGGCAGCCTGGGCAGCTGCAGAAGCGTAAGAGCTGAGTTCAAACTCACCTCGATCGTTTATGTATTGCCTTGGGCGTGTGAAATAATCTGAGCCCCAGTTCCCTCATGAAGACAACAGTCTATTAAAGTTTCTCAGTGTCTGAAGGAAAAGGTAATTTTATATAAAGCGACTATCGTAGAGCCTGGTTGAGTAGATCTCTCTTGGGTGACTGCTGTATTGTAGGAACTGATGAAAGCGTGGGAGCCTTTCTGGTGAAAAGAACTCGGGATACCTGCCCCTGGGTGAGGAGATCCTGAGCTAGCAGTGAAGACAGGTGATAATCAAATGGAAGCGCTGACGATACACTGTCCTTTAGTGGTGAGATGGCAGGGAGCGGCAGAGGGGAAGGGGCCGTTGCTGTTATTCAGCAGTCAGAGGATGGAAGAAGAGATGGGAGGTGAAAGCAGCTGGGCAGCTGTGTTGGGAAGGGCGTTCCAAGCAGGAGAGACTGCACGGGCCAAGCCCCTGAGGCAAGCTGTATTCCATTTTAGGAAAACAGCATGGGAGCCTGGATGGCTTGAACTCAGGAGACAAAAAGTAAGTGAGGCAGAGTGTGGTGATGGCATGCCTTTAATCCCAGCAGAGGCAAGCAGATCTCTGTGAGTGGAGAACCAGCCCGGTCTACATAGAGAGTTCCGGGCCAATCAGGCCACATAGTGAAATGCTGTCTCAGAAAAAAAAAGATGGCGGATGGCAGTGGGGGGGGGGGGGGGCAGTAAGTAGAACTAAAACCCATCATTTATATTTCATATGCTAGGTAGAACTTTGACAAATACAAAGATGGACCAGACAGAGAATTTGTCTTTTTGATGAACCTGAACTGCTAGTCTAGCAAAGAAGAAAAATATCTAAGTAAGAAAATAACCAATGTCATAAAAGAAATGTGGATAAGTACTACAAAAGTCATACTGCCCCTCATAGCATTTATGAGACCAGACTCTTACAAAGTTCAAGAAAGTGGTGAGTCATGAGACGAAATGGCCGTAAATTAAAGGAGCCAGACAGAAGTTCCAGATCCAGAGCAGGGGACTCAGCTCCAGACAGAGCACGGGCCCAGCATGTGGGAGGCCCCAGCACAAAACAATAGTAATAATAATTCTAGCATTCTATTGTATTTAAAGTCCCAATAGCCAAAGTGAAATACTCAACAGGTAGGTTCAACAACAAATTCAAAACAGGCAGAAAGAGAATTAGGGAATCAAACTACCTAGAACGAAGCAGAGCGATCGAGCGACAGAAACTACAAAGATGAGAGGGATATAATGCATAGGCCGCATTTTTATAGTCCCAGAAGAGTTTAGAAAAATAACGGCACAAGAGTCTTCTCCAAATATGGACTAAACTCAAAAAAAGAAGAAAAAATGCTGTACAGGACTGTCCTCCAAGGCAAACTGCCACCATCTTCGTGTATCTGTTTGCAAATGCTTGTTGACTGTGGACGGTCCTTCATAGAAGGAGGGTGGGGAGGGTCATGGGGCCCTCACCCAAGTATCCAGCCACTCCTCTCTACCAGCTGTATGCAGTTCTGCCCTAATTGCACATGGCCTCAGGGAGGGGCTAGAATTCTAGGAAGGACTTGTTAAGGAGTGGCACTCCAACTACACAGCCATTGTGGCGGGGGGAGGGGTCATTGTCCATTCTGGATGCAGACTTTCCAGTGGCTTCAGTAAGGCCACGCATGCTCCTGCCTGTGTGTACCACTTCACCCATGCTCTGTAAGGAAGCCTAATGAACTCATCGGTTCTCCAGGATAAACTGTGATAGAAGTCTACCTCGGTCAGTAACTGGGACCTTCAGAGGAGGGATGGACATTATTTAGGTCTTTCCTAGGGAAAGAATTTTAGCAACAATACTGAAAGAAAAAAAGGTAATAGGATTTTAAAGTCAAAATTTAGTTCTTTAAAATAATGATAAAGGGGCCCCTTGCTGCCGACTCTTGCTACCTCAGCTCAGCCCCCTGGGCCTGCATGATAGAAGGAGAGAACCAAATCCTGCAAGCGGTGCTCTGACCTCCACATATGTGCCTGGTGTGCCCCTCGTAAATAAATACATAAATAAGCAAACAAACAAATCTAATAACCAATAAAAGCTATAAATCGTTTGAGGCAGAGCAAGACCCAAAAAGGGGAAGATCCAGATATGACTATCAGAAGTGGAAGAGCAACAGTGTTCCATTTGTTGGAGACATTTGCAAAATATGGAGAGGGTAGCAGAAAAGACTTTGCCAATAAACTTCAGAATGTAGACGAAAATAAACCCTTAAGGAAATGCTATTTACCAAGATTAGCACAAGAAAAATTGGAAAAATCTGAAACTCAATATAAAATAAACTTGTTACCCAATTCTAAGCTCAAGTAGTTATTATTAAATGTTTAAAGATTTAAGGCCCAGTCTTGTGAAAAATCTTCCAGGGGCTGGAGAGATGGCTCAGGGGTTAAGCACACTGGCTGTTCTTCCAGAGGTCCTGAGTTCAATTCCCAGCAACCACATGGTGGCTCACAACCATCTATAACGCCTTCTGGTGCCCTCTTCTGGTGTGCAAGTATACATGCATGCAGAACACTGTATACATAATAAATAAATAAATCTTTAAAAAAAAAAATCTTCCAGAAAATAGAAAAAGTGGGTACACTCCTTACTTTATTTTGTGAAACTAGAGTAATATTAATGCTATAATCCAGTAAAGAATAGG
This sequence comes from Peromyscus aztecus, assembly GCA_902168405.1. NCBI lineage: Eukaryota > Metazoa > Chordata > Mammalia > Rodentia > Cricetidae > Peromyscus > Peromyscus aztecus. The sequence goes on from CABHPQ010169693.1 coordinate 5,987, forward strand.
ATAAGGAAAAAAATCATAGTCCAGTTTTACATGTGAACATAGGTGTAAACAGCTAAGCAAAGTATATAAGCCAACCCCAGCAATATGTAAAGAAAAAATCCACAAAGTGCAATTTGACTCATTCCAGGGTGCTAGGATGAGTGGTATATACATGTCCTGTTACTGGGAATCAGTGTCAGTTTCCACTTAGCAGATCCACAGCAACAAAACATCTATCACTGAGCTCCTGGTTCTTCAACTTTTTGATGGTGTGAAAGTGATACATACTTGGCAGAAACTATACTTATGATTTTGAATTTTGACTTTCCTGGGTTGTATGCAGTAAAACACTGGAGAGTCTGGAGCAGCCATGAGCCTCAGTTCCCAGTCACCTCTGGCTCACCAGGAAACAGCTGACAACCCTCAGGATACTATGCTGTTGAGCCACAACACGCAGCGGGTTCAGTGTATCAAACACACTTTGGATTTGCGTTATTTCCCACTTACAAGAGGTTTATCAGGACATAACCCATCGTGGGCCTAGGAGCATAAGCAGTCAGCTCAATATATGTAGAAATAAAAAACACTTCCTAAAATTCAACATCTGTTTATTATGCAAAAATCTTGGAAATTAAGAAAAAGAAGATACATTAATAATCTGCTAACAGTATCCACAGTAAAATCCATAACGACGAAATCAAAGGAGAAACTTTGAAAATGTTCCCCCTGAGACTGTGAACAGAACAAGGTCTACTCAGCAGGGTACACGGGGTTAGACAAGAAAAAGCAACAAAGACATAACGGGGGCCGCGGGGGAGTCGGCTCGGTGGGAAGGAGTGCTTGCTGTACAAACACCAGGACCTGAGTTTGAATCCCCATCTCCCATGTGAAAAAGAAAAAGAGCAGGACATGGCCAAAGGCACCTGTACCTCCACGGTGTGAGGAAGGGAGACAGGAAGATTGTTGGGCTAGCTGGCCACCAGAATAGCTCAGGCTCACTGGGAGACCATGTCTCACGGACTAAGGTGGGGTCTGACAGAACAAGACATCCGATGTCTTCCTTTGCTCTCCAAATGTGCACATGTGTTTGCACCTGCACACACGTGTGTGTATACACCACACCCATACTCCACACATACATACACACTAAAAGAAAGAAGAAATGCGTGAGAATTGTTTTTATTTGTGGATTATATTTTTTCTGAATAATTTTAAAATATTTTTAAAAATAGAATTGTATCACTTCCCTATGCCCTTTCCTCCTTCCAGCTACTCCTGTCCCTCCAACCCTTCCCTTCTCTCCCTACTACTTCCTCTCCAGTTCATCACCTCTTTTGCTTTGATCATTATTATTATGACATATATACACATAAATACATAAATATAACTGCTGAGTTGATTTAGTCTTGTTTGCATGCATATGGTTTCAGAGCTGACCACTTTGAATTGAACAACCATAACAGGGGACTCATCCCTGGCACAGGCTAAGCCTCCCTCTATTGGCAGTTGTTAGTTATCTATAGTTCTTCATTAGGGGTGTAGCCCCCCTGAGATTTCCCCTTCCACGTTAGCATACCTATTCATGTTATCATTGTTTGTGTCTTATTCAGGCAGCCATATTGTTGAGGTATCGTGGGTGAAGCTTTGCTGTCATTTTTAAGAGACAGAAGCTCACAGCAGACTTCCTGGTCCTCTGGCTCTTACAGTCTTTCTGCCCCATTTCCCACGATGTTTCCTGAGCCTTGGGTGTGAGAGTTATGTTGTAGGTGTATCCACTGGGACTGAGCACTTGTTTTCTGTGTTTTGACCACAGACAACCAGCTGTGGTTTTCTGTGCTGGCTTCTGTCTACTGAAGAAGGAAGTCTCTTTGATGAGTGGCAGTGGGAGCTACTCTTACCAGGCAAAGAGGCTCTCTATCAAATCCGGGTCTTGGGCCATGGGTCTGGAGCTAAGCCTGTGGGTGTGGAGATGTCAGTGGATGGAGGGGTCGTAGTCTTGTCCACATCAAAATCCATGGAAAGCCATAGATAATTTTTATAATCTGAAGATGTTTCACAAGGGCAGGCAGGATGACTAGGCAAGTAAAGGGATTTGCTGTCAAGCCTGATGGACCGACTTTAATCACCAGAACCCACATGGTGTAAAGAGAGAACCAATTCTTGCAAGTTGTTCTTTGACTCCAGACATGAATCATGACCTGCAGGCCGTGTGTGTGTGTGTGTGTGTGTGTGTGTGTGTGTGTGTGTGTGTGTACATTTTTACATACACATAATATATGTATATGGTATGTGTGTGTAGAATAGTTTGCACAATGTTTCTAGATGCAAAATCAATAAAGAAAAATGAACTGAATGTCTGTATTCAACCACAAACATTATGAAGTAGAAAAACATATAAGAATAACATTTGCTGTAGTATTTTTCCAATATTAAAAAAAGAAAGGAACTTTTAACATGATGTATACAAGACTCCTGTACAAAACATGGAGCGTTCTTGAAAGGAAGTAAAAAAAGACCAGATCAAAAGGTGAAAATTCCCAGGACAGCCAAGGCTACACGGAGAAAACAAGGCTCAAAGAAAAAAGGAAAGTTCATGCTGGTGGGTTAGAGCACTTCCTATTTTAAGTGTTAATTCTCTCTCAATGGAGCTATGGATCCAATAAAAGTTCCAACAAGATATGTGTGTTTCCACAATATGTATGCATGAGTGTGGAAGGTGTATGTGTATGAGTGTGGAGGCCACAGGTTAATGCTGGGTATCTTCTTTGATCACTTTCTATCTTACTATAATATTTTTTTACTTTTTTATTTTTTGAAATTCTAGTATAATTACATCATTTCTCCCTCCCCTTTCCTCTCCAAACTCTCCCATACACTCCTCCTTGTTCTCTTTCAAATTCATGGTCTCTTTTTTTCCTTAATTGTTGCTACATGTGTGTATATTCCTAAATATTTAAAAAACAACCCACACATTCTGCATAATGTTACTGATATGTATGTATTCTTTTGAGACATTCTCCCACTGAACCTGGAAAACTCACCAACTAGCAAGACTTGCTGGCCAGTAAGCCACTAGGATCTCCCTGTCTGCCTCCCTGGCGCTGAGAAGGCCATCATGCCCAGATTTTTACATGGGTGCTGGAACTCAGCTCCTGAACGCTTATATGGCAAGCACTTGACTGACTGAGACTGATCTGTGTCTAATAAGACACTGAAAGAACATAAACACTTTGTTACATTCATGTGGAATTACCAAGACTCAAGACAAGCCAGGACCTTCTAGAAGGAGAAGCAGAGCTGGAGGACTTGCTCTACCAGCTATGGAGTCTTGCTACTCAACTGGAGTGATTAAGACTGTCATTTTCATTCAAGGATAGATAAATGGAGGCAGACGTCACTCGTGTTTTCCAATAGCTGGGCATCCTCCCCTTCCAGGCACAGGGCAGATGTCACATCACTACTACCCTTTGCAGATGGGTGGAGCTCCCTGACTGGTTGTGACAAATGAACTGTAAGCGGAAGGGAATGATGGGTAATGTTTTCCTGATGAGTCAACAAAGCCCATGGACCATTTCCAGTCTGCAGTCTGGATGGAGAGGTCTCCCAACAGTGCTGATGCCACCTTGGAAAGGACATGAGACATGATGCATCTTTTGGGACCTGCCAAAGGGGAGAGCAACTAGTTTATCCATGAAATGTGGAGGTTCTTTGTTACCCGCCAGAAAAGCATAGTCTCTTCCCCTATAGACAATATCCAGGCAGACCACTGGGTCACAGCAGCAACAATAAGAGATCCACCCACTGTGGTGAGAGGGACTGCAGTTTGCTTCCAAATGAATATACTTAGAAGAAAACTGCCGGAATGAGATACATCTTTCCAGCTGCAGCTATGGTTGTGAACAAAAATAGTCTTTGTTTTCAAGTGGTACATTAAAGTAGGTGCCCACCCAAAGATGTGCTGAGAAATGGTGAGGTTTTTCCTTACAACCCATGTGTGGACAAACTGAGGAATGGTAAAGAGAACATGGTAAAGAGAACCACCTATTTGAAAGGGAAATAGAACCTGTCCCTTCTATACGCCATACACAGAAATCAGCTCTGAGGCAAATGATTAATGTACACCTTTTTAAAGAGAATATGGACAAATACTTCATGGCTCCGAAAATGATTCTCTAGATGAGAAACAAAAATCATTATCCATAAAGGAAAAAGAGCGTGATACATAATACTTCATTCCACAATAGAAAAACATTTTGACAAAAGAAAATGGAAAATGGTGAAGACCATTTTAATGATAATTGTATGTAGATGGTGGGGTTACAGGCTCAATTTCTCTTCCTAATTTGGCTTAGCCTGTGTTTTCCTAATCTTCTGCAATGAATGAGTCTCTTTTGTAATAATACCAAGAAAGAAAAGGAGTTGTCAGCTTTCATTTGTTTTTATTACATAGAACAGCAACCCAAGGTTAAAGATGGAGAGTAAGACTGTCCCAGACCCTTCTTACCTGGCTGTCAACCCAGAGGAAAGAACCCCCAACCTCCTGCTGGAACTCCAGACTGTGTGGCAGGTGCATGGGGGGAGGATTGAGTCGTCACTATGATCTTCCCTGTGGCTTCTTTCCATTCTGGTACTAGCATATCATCAAGGAAGCTGGACTTGACTTTTCAAATCTATCGTAGAGTCATAGTTTTTCTTCTTAGAAGGAGGTGTCCTTAGGGGCTTTCCTCCTCTTATTCTCTTCCATTCCTGGTCCCTTTAAAAAACTAGCGTGTGTGTGTGTGTGTGTGTGTGTGTGTGTGTGTGTGTGTGTGTGTGTACGTACGCACGCTTGCACATGCACACATGATAGAGTAAGGGTTTATGTGCCATGACATAAGTGTGGAGGTCCGAGGACATTTTTGTGGACATTTTTCTACCTTTTCATGGGATTGAATTAGGTTGTCCGGCTTGTACACCAAGTGTTCAAGGGTGGGCCTGTATAGCAACCATCCTCATCATCACCATTGCTGTTTACTGAACACTGTTTCCCAGAAAGTGTGGCCAATCAGGTACTCCGTTGACATCATCTATTTAATGCTCTCAGCAACCTTGGGGCAGATGTTGTATTTTCCCCTTTTTAAATATGAGGAAATTGAGACCCAGTAGAAACTAGACAGTTTTCCCAAGGGTCACGTGTTAAAAGAAGGTGATGTGGATCTGGGAATCCAGTCTGTCAGACTGGAAATCTTGGTCGCCGCTTCTGTGCCAGTAAATGTGGCACTGGGAACTGATGACTACTCATCTGTAGCTGAAGACACTTCCATTTCAACTTCATAGCCCTTGTGGTAAAACAGGAACCTGGTTTCTCAAAGCCTGTTGTTAATCTGGCTTCTGTGTTCCTTACTTCTGTTTTTGTTTTCAGTGACAAGGGACCCCAGGTCTTCGCCCAGGCTAAACAAGAACTCTTCCACTGAACTACGTCCCTAATCCACGGCATTTGAGACACTGTCTCCTGCAAGATGAGGATGGAGTAATCGGCACTTGCTGCCACATGGTAAGTCCCTTTGTAGCAGGAAGACACGTAAAATGTTACCCTCAGAGCCCAGCATGCAGAGGCCCTTCATACACCGTCTGCCATCTTTGTATTGTTGCCCACTGGTCCCCAGAGACATCTGTTCTTCCCATGCTTGCCCCCAGGAAGGCACAGATCCAGCAGTGTCTGGTGTGCTGGTGCTGGCCTTTATCTGAAGGGACCTCTCTCATCCCACACATCCTGAGTGCTCTGGAGGTGTGACCTGGATGCCACCAAGACTCCAGGCTCTGAGCCTGCTCACCAACCCTGCGCCACCATGTCACAACAGGAGAATGATAAGACGCTGACGAGCGCTCTAGCCCGAAACTCTGACAAGTTCCTACGTCAGTCGGAGTCTACAGATGGGAGAAAGTGTTAGAAGAGCCTTCATATCCGGCATGCTCACAATCTGCTCCGAAGCTAGGCAAAGCAGGGTGTGATGTTGGCTCTGTGCCTTACAGCTGTGTGACCTCAGGCGAGTTATTTACCTTCTCTGATTTACCCTCTCCACTGTATCTGCAAAGCCAATACAGTAATAATTGAACCGGATGTGTCAACACATACAAAAGGGAGGCAGGAGGGATTTCCCTGTGTCCCAGGCCGGCCTAGGCTACATAGACAGTTCCTGTCTCAAAAAAAAAAAAAGGCAGCAATACCTATTTCACAGTGTTCCTGGATTACATGACAAAATGATTAAAACAGAGGCTGGTCCATAGGAAGCGCTAAGTAAGTGCTTATTATTGTTATCACTGTTAACCTCAAAGCACCTACTGTGAGATTTGTGTGGCAAGTTTAATAAGTAATTACTTTAAATGACTTTTCTCCTCTGCTGGCTGCATCGGGTGGCTTTGAATTTGAACAAATTCATCTGCGGACGGAGCTTCATCCAGTGCAGCGTGCCCTGGTATGCACAGACGCCAGTGCCTGGCAAGCCGGGGCCAGGAGGCTTAAGAAGGTGTGCTAGCTTAGCCCATAGTGTCAGACATTGGAAGAGGGCACTTAGAGCCATTTCAATGGTGTACATGCAAAGAAACTTGGCAAGAAGACAGACTCCAAAGAGCAATCCTTGCTCTGACCTCAGTTTCCCCATCTACAAGAGAAGATGCCGCTCTTTCTGCGTCCTTGGCCTGCAAGGCAGGTGCTTGATTCTGCCAGGACAATCTAACAGCCAGCCCTGGGCATGCATCTGCAAGGCCCACTTCTGCAGGGCCAGGAAGCACTTGGCATGGCGTGGAGTTTAGCAGGGTTCATGCAAGTTTTGCTACTAGGGCATGACTCCATTACCCTGCAACTCCCATATCTCCCTGTCGCCACTGTGTGCGGCCATTGAGGACATCATCCCAATGTGGAGACCCCAGTCTGCTACCGGTAAAGCCAGTGACTCCTTCAAGCAGGTGCCGGTCTAGCTGTCTGCATTACTAACTTATCCAGAATGAAACTCCTATGTTTCCCCCACCATTTGGACGCTCTTTTGCACTGTGTGTGTGTGTGTGTGTGTGTGTGTGTGTGTGTGTGTGTGTGTGGTGTGTGTGTGTGTGTGTGAGTGTGTGTGAAAACTTGGCATTTCTCCAAAGCAAAAACTTGCTGTAGGGTTAGGGAGACATCGCCATCTAGTGGCTGCATGCAGAAACAACCAGACTGCCGCCTAAGCAAAGTTACAGATTTCCCAAGGGTCCCTAAAGCTTGAATCCAGTTTACTGGCTTTACCGGTAGCAGAGATGGCTCCGGACTGTCGAGACTGGAGCAGGCAGACTTACTGAGCCCGTCTTGCTTCAGCTGGGCCCTCTGCAGCTCTTCCCACCCCCAGCAAGGGCACCCCATCCTCTAGTCTAGCCTAAAATGCTCCATTGACGGAGGCTGGCAGGATCGCTTTCATCCTGTGTGCTCCCTCCTGCTCTTTATCAGCTTCACGGGAGGCAGAAGAGAAAGATCAGAGATCTCGCCTGGCAACCGGCTAAAGGCTTTCCCGAGATAAGCAGGGGGCAGATAAGGAACCAGAGGGAGAGGGCAATCATTGATTGGGGAAGTGAAATTTCTTTTTCATGTTCCCAGCCCCAGGATGCTGGCTTGTCTTTTACTTCTCAAATAATGGAAGACATTTTCTGTCTGTGAGGTTTTTTTTTTTCTAAAATATTGATTTTATCTTTTTTCCCTTAGCCTAATTTATTGTACAAAATAATGGGTTTCATTATGACGTTTTCATACTTGTATGTAATCTGCTTTGATCAAATGCCCCCTCCTAACCCTGGTTTTTCTCTCAATGTTTAGGATTAGGGAATTTCAAAGAAGTGTGCTCAGGAAAGAAACCCCCATAATTTATGCAAAGTGTGACAACCCATTCTTGTGTAAATGGAGCCAGGGATTACCAGCACTGTCAGGTCCACGTCTTGTATTTGCATATCACTTTGCAGTTCACTACACGCTTTAATGTGTTTAAAATTCTTTAATCTTTACAAACACCCCATGGTCGGAATCATTACTCACTAGCGATGGGGAAATAGAGGCTGGGAGAAGTTGAGCAATTTTCCTAAAGTCACACAGCTATCGATGTCAGCACTGGATTCTCTTGTGGTTCAGATGATGTGCCAAGTGCTTCTAAGGAAACTCCATGGCGGCTTCCCTAGGGGAGCAGCCAGAAAGTCACTCACCCCTAGTTATTCCTGCCTGACACCTACAGCACCCCAGCCTCCCTGCGGTCACCCTATCCCACGGCTATTTCCCTGACCGCACAATACATCAGAAAGCCCTGTGATTCTGGTCATCATTTACAATTGGCTGAAGGACATTTCTCAAATATTACCATCCCCTTTTTTGAGACAGTGTCGAAGCAGGGCTCCTCAGCATACAGAGGCCACCAGCCCAGCTCCATTAGACTGTGGAGAGGGCTTTTTGTGGACTTGTTCTCTCAATCCCCTCCAGGAAGAGCTTTGGTAAATGCCCTGATATGGAGGATTCTCATGATCTCTTGTTTTTATAAACACTGCTCTCCTCTTCGGAATCCTCCTCCTTCTGAACATCATGACCTGAAACCTGTGCTCCTACACTACTCTTCAGAATACCCCTCCCTCTGTGAAGGGATAATTCCACCTTGGGCCTCTAAGTACCACCTCTAGATGGACGATTCCCAAACGGAGACCCGCAGCCCACCTCTCCTGCGGTACACCACACTCACAGGCACCCTCTACTCACGCTTCTGCATCATGGCAGCTAGCATGTCCACATCCAAACTCATGGCTGCCAACTGTTTCTATTCCCCTCCTTCCATAGCCCAAACCTTGGTATTCATCCCTGGCATCTTCCCTTTTATCACCCAAGACCAGCCTGGCTGAGCAGTTCACCAGCCTCCATGACAGATTTAGAATGTGCTTCTTCCAGCTACCCTCCTCTGGACTATTACAGTAGCCTCTGACCTGGTCCCAGCCAGAGTCATCCTTTGGAGATGTAAGTCAGAGCAAAACATGCCCTTGTTCAAACCCTTCAGGGGTTCCCATGCAGCTCTGTGATCTGGGCCCCATTATGTTACCCTACTATCCCCATTGGCACCTTCAGACCCCCTCACTAGAAATGCCCAGGATTAAGAACATGGATTCTGTTCATCCCATGTGATAACCTCGTGATTAATCAAGTCCTGGAGCCCAGGAGGCATGTGCGGGATCTTCAGGACACCTTTTACCTCAGCCTGGTTCACTCATCGTCAGCACCTGTTCAGGGCCTAACCGACTGCCTCCTTCTGCCTTTTCAATCAAATCTCCTTACTCTGCTCCATGACAAAGACTTCCTGTGAGCCCAGGGCCTTCTCACCACCTCTCTCCACTCCCCAGCTCCAGCGTAGGCCTATCTAGAGGTGTGCCCACCAGCCTCGCCTTCTCGCCAACATGCAATTTCCCAATGACCAGGACGTCTTCACACTGCCTGTTCTGCCCTTCCCCACCCTCCGTGGTGCCAGGCAGCAGAGCCAACCAGGAACCCGGAACACCTGATCCTGACGAGGCACCGGGTGTGCTCAGGTACCAGCCAAGGCCACCGGTGTCAGGAGCTGGCGGTTCTAGATTGGTACAAACAGCCGGGGAAGTCCTAGCCTCCCTCTCCCGTTGCCTGCGGCCCCACCGCAGCCAGCAAGCACAGAGCTCTAAGAGGAGAGGAGGGAGAAACTTAAACAAAGCGGAGGGGGGGGGGGTTACAGGAGAAATGAGGACCATCCATTACAAAGAAGGGCTGGGTTTACCTTGGAGAAACCTTGGAGGGGGAGAATAAGGATTCTAAAGACAACACTCCCCTCACACCTGCTATTTTTTGGGTATTCAGTCGGACCAGCCCCTTTCGGTGGGTGAGAATTCCCTACGAAAACACAAGCAGGCCCGAGGTTGGCAAATCTTTCCAATAAGCGTTGGGCACCATTTTGGGGTTTGTGCCTGGATGATGCGCTCTTTCTGTCCTGCCCACTCAGTTCTGTCATGGTTAACACAAAAGCAGGCCTTGTTCACATGCAAAACCGAGACGGACATGATCCTGATAAAATACTTACAAAAACAGGTGTTGGGAGAATCAGATCTGGCTCCCAGACTATAGCTTACTTATCTTTGATCTAGAATTTTATTTATTTACTTATTTATTTGTTTGTCTATTTATTTATTTGTTTGTTTGTTTGTTTGTTTGTTTTGCTTTTCAAGACAGAGTTTCTCTGTGTAACAGGACTGGCCCTCCTGGAACTCGTTCTGTATGCCTCAAACTCACAGAGATCCACCTGCCTCTGCCTCCCGAGTGCTGGGATTAAAGGCGTGCGCCACCACCGCCCAGCTAGAATTTTTTTTTTTTAAGCGATGGAAAAATGTGACTACTGCTGGTTAAATTCCAAAATGTATTTGTAGCTAATCCACCAAAAACTGGGGAAATATTCCCCCCAGTCTTCAAAAACTTACCCTTAAGTCAGACAAGATCTTCCCACTCACTGACAGAAAGGAAGATACCGGCCCACACCCATTCCCAGTCTACACTAACACTGGCTACTTACGGATAGAAAGATCCCGATGGGACGAAGTCACCCAAAGCACCGAGGGTCAGTCAGCTATAAAGGAAGAATGGAGGAGAGGGCCGTGTGTTTCACCGCCATCTGTAAATTGTCTTACACCTTCCGTACATCAGTCAACCGCTAGCAACAGAGCTCTGAAGGGCACTCTCTTCACATAGTTCTGACCACTCTGAGCCCCGGGCCAGCTAACAGGGTTCAAGTCTTTAAGAGCAACTGCTACTGTACCACAGCAACACCCACTCTTTTCTCACCCTTCAGCCCTTGTCCTGTCCACTTGACAGTTTGGGAGAGGCCCCAAAGGCACACAGTTGGGGTCCCCAGGGTATCCTCAAGGAGCTTCCTAGTCAAGAAGCCGTGAATGGGATCCGCAGGTCTTGCACTTTCTTTTCAAACCGGAAAAAAGTGGAGACCCACTTCAAGTCTCTACTCACTGCTTCGGAGAGACAAGTCCTTTTTCCAATCACATTCGGACAAATGTGGCACAGGAAATCCAGGCAAGGGTCTGTGTTCTGATGTCATGAAAGCTGTTAAACATTGACCAGTAAATCCATGGAGTTAAATTATTTGGCACAATATCCAAACTTAAAAAATAAATCCACTTTCAAATGTCAAAGCAAGTTTCACTTGTTCCTGGAGAATACAGTCTCTGGCAGGAACAGAGAATCAGGCCAGTCTAAAAGTGGCTTTGTCTCTTTACAAAAGCACACCCTAGTTTGGGAACCATCAAACATCTTGGACTTTTAGTCTATCCAGTCAACAACAGCCCTGCAGCTATGACGGTGAGCCGTGTGTAAGACTTGAGAACTTCCTCTTGCTTAGTTTGTTTGGGGACCCTGCCCACATTGCCGCCGAGATTGTTAGGCTATGTGCTATTAAAGGCAGCGGCTGCGTTTGGGCCTTACTCACTTAGTGAGTGACACGCTGCACAAAATAATATGGGGACTCTCTCATTGCACAGGAAAGGGGCATATTCCTCATGGCTGTTAGGGTAAAACTCAGCATCCCCAAACAACACATAGGGAGAGAAATGGCTAGCGCCTGGTACATTCTGGGTCAGAGAAAGAAGCATGTTATAGTTTGAATATGAAAAGCACCCCTCAGTTTCATGTTTTGAATGTTTCAGAAAGTTTAAGATGTGGTCCCTAGCAGGAAGTAGGTCACTGGATACAGGTCCGTGTGTGTGTGTGTGTGTGTGTGTGTGTGTGTGTGTGTGTGTGTGTGTTTCTCTATCTTCTTCCTGTCTACGATGAAGAAGATCTTCTGCCACACATTCCTTTTGCCATAGCACGCTGCCTAAGCACATGGGGCCAAGTGACCGTGGACTAACAATAAGCCTTTCAGCTCATTAGGTTGTCTCTTGAGCATTGTGGTCACAATGGTGAAGATTTTAGTAACATCTGCATGGCCTTGAGCCTACCTCTTGGTTAATGCCTCCTGAATCCCTCCTCTCCCCGGCTCTCCGCTTGCACCCATGTTTCACAGTGATCACCTCTGATGGTGGTTTGGGAAGCCATCTTCTCTGGGCTCTTCCAATGGCCTCCCCTCCAGCAGAGTCCAAACAACAAAGAGTTCTTGCAAAATGAATCTCACCACACCCCTTCATTGTGCAAACCCTTCAGCTCCCCGACCAAGACGACCTGCAGGTTCATTCAGAGAGCACACAAAACTTCACAAGCTGCTCCCCAGCTGGTCTCTGGACAGTCGTGGGTCTACTTTTTGTTAGGGCCACACTGACCTTTCAGCTCCTCCCTTCTACAAATCCCCTCCCTACCTCTAAGCCTTTGCTTATGTTTGGCCTTCCTCTGTCCCTTCCTTACACTTCATTTCATCTGGCTAAGGATCCCTTATTTGACAGACAGAATATACCACTTCCAGAAAACTGCCTCTGATTCTCCAGCCCAGGACCAGTGGCCTCCTTGTCACATCCTTACAGTATATTAGACTTCTTAGTGACAGTAATCTCAAATATACTTAACAAATCATGTGTGGAATTGTTTGCTCAATATTTGTCATCCTGAGGTAAACTGGAAGATCCAAGGGGCCAGGGCACATGCCTGTGCATGCTACATTGCCTTCACCTAGCAGCTGGTACATGTGCATACGTGCATTGAGTGAATGCTGCAGTGAAGCTTGGACAGTTTCCTCATTTACAAAGGTCAAGAACTCCCACTTCACAAGACTGCTGTGAGGACTGAACAGATAACCTGCGTGAAAGCTCTTGAATTGTGTCTTGCCTACAGTAGACAATAAATGTTTGCTGAATGACTATAAGCAAGGCAGCTTCTAAGATGCCACCTTTTGAAATGGGTCTAGCATGAGGGCTGGGTCAGTAATTAGCACTTGTGAAGATTTCTTTATTAGGTGATTAATGCAACTTAAACCTCGGGTGTTGAGGCTAAGGTATTATTAAGGCGAGTGTTGATTGGCATCTGCTGGATATAGACAGGTGCCTCATGCCAGACCAGGACACACAGAATTGTTGTCCTGGGGGATGGGTTCACTGTGATCTTGAGAGGCAGATAAAATGGAACTATCTGGAAAATGCAAGGGCAGCCTGATGTGTCTCCAGGACCCAGTGGTTTTCTAGGCTGTTGAATTCTGTTGAATTGGCCCAGGACTCAACAGCTTGACCTTTTGTTAGTTTGTTTTACTCTTTCTTTAAAATGCCTTAGAAAATAAACCCAAGTTGGGGAGCGGGCTCAGTCAGTAACAGTACCTGCTGCACAAGTGTGAAAACCTGAGTTTGAATCCCCAGCATCCATGTGAAAGGCTGGACAGGACAGCACACCTGCCTGGTGACTCTAGTATCCTGTGGGAAGTAGAGACAGAGGATTGCTGGGACTTGCTGGCTACCAGCCTAGCTTGAAGTTCAGTGAAAGAATAATGCAGAGTAACACCAGACATTCTTCTCTGATCTCCATGGGCACATGGTATTGTACCCACATACATCTTCTATGTGGTATGTGATGCATCACATACACACAAAAGAAATATATAATATGCTCAGTCAAAATTCAGGAATAAACAAAAAGACAAGAAGACATAGTTGATCCAGTATAGGAAATGAAAGGCTAAAAGTCTTGGGATGTTAGGATGGAGAAACTTGAGTAGACAATTCAGCATCCATCCAGGGTAGCCACCAACCAGGATGGACAACCTGGGAAAATATATTAATGGGAGAAAAACAAAGAAAAGTTGGAGAAAAGGCTAGAGAAATAATGGTGATAGGTAGGTAGGAAACCAAGCAAAAAAGAAGTGAGGTCATCGTGAATTCCATGATGAGGTTGGGGGCAGGAAGTTGAGGAGATCAAGGAAGAGTAAAGGACATAAAATGGAATCCTAGTGCATTCTGAAAACAGGACTCACATAGCTGTCAGTATTGACTTTGGACATCATTCAAGGAGTAATATCACTACATGGAGGAGGAGCAGGGTGGGCCTGAGGTAAGGAAATCCTGAGTGAGCACACCCTTATTTCTAATGGCAATAGATTCAAGACATAATGGACAATAAATACAAAATGCTGGAGAAATTGTGTTAACGGAGAAGTATAGAGATGACCACAAGAACATCTGGAGGAATTAGAGCTAAGACCTGGGAAGGAGCATGTCACGGAATATAGTACTATTAAAGGTTTAAACTACCCATATGTGTTTATTTGATTAAAATATACCAAAATGGAGGCTGGGGATATAGCTCAGCCAGTAAATGCTTGACTGGAAAGTGAGAGGACCTGATCCCATGCCCAGAACCCACGTTAAAAATCCAGGTATGGGGCATGCTCTGTGTGTAATCCTAATTCCAGCCCTGGAGAAGTGGAGACAGACAGATCCCTGCCGCTCACTGGCCAGCCAGCTTAGCTACTTGGTGAGGTCCAGGCCAGTGAAAGATCCTGTCCAAAACAGAAAAGGGAGAAAGAAGAGAAAGTGGAGGGCACCTGAGGAATGACACTTGAGGTTGTCCTCTGACCTCTACAGGCACACACATGTGCACCTGCACACATATGAACATACATACATGCATACATACATACATACATACACATGCACAAAAACAGACCATCATAAAATAAATTTAAAATAAACCAAGGCAAAGGCATGATGATGTTTGAACAATGTATTGTTTTTTCTACTTCACAATTTAAAAAAAAAACAAACTTGTCTTTATTTTTTCACTTGAGAGAAAAATGCAATTAGCTTTTCATAACCCAAAAAGGAACAGTGTAGCTATGAACTATGAGCAGGAAGACGGTATGTTGTGAAGTATGTTCCAGAAAGAACACGCAGAAGGGAAGGAAGCTTTCCCTGGTGGTGGACTGGGTACAGGTGATGAACTGTCTTCTGGAATGTCACCTGGTGGTAGCCCAGGAAAATGCTCCACTTTCCTCTGCACCCTTGCCAGCAGCACACTCCACTGTCCCAAATCACCTGCGCCTCCATTACTACAGGGTCCCAGTGTTTTCTGCACCATCCCCTGTTGTGGGATATTTTGATCACATTCTGATGCTCTTGAGACTGGCAACAAAATTTGTTTTGAAGCAGAGGGTGAAGCTAGCTACCAGCTGATCAAAATTAACCGTAGAGGTTTTGGAGCACCGAGGACAGATAGACACAGGAAGTAGTAGGGCGGGGCTTGAAGAGAGTCTTGGCCTTTTTGGACCCAGGAACAAGAGAGAGACAGACAGAGACAGAGACACAGAGAGAGAGACAGAGAGACAGGGAAGAGAGAGGTTTACTGGTTGGCTCTCTGATCATTCAGGTTCACACATAACCTGTAATAACAGTGTTCAGTGTTCTTAAATGCAGTCATGTTGTTGTGCAGTATTGCCAGCATCCACCCCCAGAACCTTCTCATCCTACTACACTGAACCACTGAGCCTATTGAAAGGCAGCTCTCTGGTGTTCTTCCCCTCAGCCCCGGTGACCATTGTTTCACTTTCTGTCTCTATGCTTTTGACTCCTCTAAGTGCCTCATGGAAGTATTTTGCCTTTCTACTTTGTACTATTTTATTATTACATTACATTACATTACATTACATTACATTACATTACATTACATTACATAATGCAATGTCTTCAAGTGTAGCATGTGTCCAAGGTCCCTCCTTCTTGGCGATAACAGCCCTCTTATCCATCTGTAGACACTCCGTTTTAGCTATTGAGAATAATGATGCCGTGAAGACAGGTGCACCAGCATCCTTCAAGACCCTAGTTTCCATAGGGGATGGGGTGGTAAGAGCGTATACTCAGGAGCAGAACTGCTGGTTACACAGTAGCCCATTTCTAACATAATAAGGGACTCCCATTCTGCTTCCCACAGTGGCCACATGGTTTCCCTTCCTGCTACAGTACACAGGCGCTCTGACTACCTCTATCCTGGCCAACACTTTCTGTTTTCTGGGGTAGGCGGTTTGACAATCATCCCCACTGTTTTGAGGTGGTATCTCGTCATACTTTTGATTTGCATTTCCCTGAGGATTAGTGGAGGGAGGCCTCATTTCCCGGGCTCACTCACTTTCACTTTGACATGTTGGTGTCAACAAGCATCACGGCACACGCTCCACCTGCGTAATCTTCCTTTCTAGCACCCAAGCACTGGTATGAACAGTAAGATGCTGCAAATGCTCTGGAAGGGGCAGAGGGGAGGGAGTAAGACATCACAGGGAAGCGTGTGGGTTTGGGAGTCTCTGGTGGGGAGGGGAGTTGACTCCTGTTCCCCCCCCCTTTTTTTTGGAGATGCTGCAGGGCTGTTTGAAGGGTCAGCCAGACAAAGCGGAGTGGCACATCTTAAATGCCCAGTAAATGCCAGCTGTTCTATTATTCAAGCTCCTTTGGGATATGAATCCAAGGTTACAACCTTTGCCAATCAGTCTTTGGATGTGTATTATTGATTAGGACACTCTACAAACTTTTCATCTTTAACTAATATTTGCTTTTCTGTCGAAAACATAGTTAATGGTACTGAAATTTGCCAAAAGCACCCTCAAAAAAAAAAAATGGCAACTCCCCATTGCCTCACCATCACATCCCAGATCTGCTTCCAGAGGTCAGCACCTCCACCTCCTCTAGTTTGCCTTCTGATATTTGTGTCCACGTTTTTAAATCGTGGGTCTTTGCTTGTATCACGTGACATGTCCACTTTAAACATCAGCAGAAATAAAGATCTGACTACCCCACCCCCCCCACCCCCGATCCCACCCTCCAACCCTCACAGCTTTGGTCTACTGTGCTGATCAGCCCTTGCACTTCCTGGACTCTATGTGCGGCTTCCTCTTTCACCCACCAGTCAATCATCCAGCACAATCGTCTTTCCTGTCCCGAAGGCTGGCATTTGTCTTCCCAAGAGTCAGCCACTTCCTTGACTACTGTCATACTCTTTTTTCTCTGTGACCTTTATGGGTTTGTTTTTGTTTTTAGAAATGTTAACTGTTCACGTGTTATATACATTCTACTGCTTTCCAAATACGTCAGCCAATCAGATTTTCTTTCATTTTTTTTTTCTCTTCTGCTGTTTCTTCTGGGACCGTCTCTCTCTCGTCTCCCTGGATGCATCTCTTGGTGTCCCTCTGGCTGTGTTCCTGTATTGTATGTTGTCTGTACTTCTCAATCCCCATTTCTTCTACTTTCTTGATTTACGTCCTGGTTCTGTTGAAATGTGTTTTCCAACACCTCCTGGGGTTTGGTACACTAGAAATAAAATTTTTAGTCTTTATATGCCTAGCAATATTTTAATTCTCACTTCACTGCAGGGTTTCAATGAGCTGGCTATGGAATTTCAGTCAACCGTTTTTCTCTAGAAAAGTTCAAGACCTGATGGTTTTGGGGGTTTTGTTTTTTTGTTTTGTTTTGTTTTGTTTTGAAGATTTATTTATTATGTATACAGTGTTTGCCTGCATGCCAGAAGAGGGCGCCAGATCTCATTACAGATGGTTGTGAGCCACCATGTGGTTGCTGGAATTGAACTCACCTCTGAAAGAGCAGCCAGTGCTCTTAACCTCTGAGCCATCTCTCTAACCCCACCTGATGGGTTTTTTTGTTTGTTGGTTATCGCTTGGTTTTTATTTTTGTTGTTACATAGGGAAGCCTAACACTGTTCTGAGATCAAGACGTTTGCGTGTGGCATTTTTCCTTTTGAAAGCTTTGGGACATCCTAGTTCTAAAGGTTCACAGGGATGGTTCTGTGAGTGTGTGTAAGTGTGTATGCATGTGTGTGTCTGTCTGTCTGTCTCCCTATGTGCATTTGGTGTTTGCCTCCCTGTCTCTCTCTGTCTCCCCCTTACTCCATCTCCCCTCCCCACCCCCGTGTGTGTGTGTGTGTGTGTGTGTGTGTGTGTGTGTGTGTGTGTGTGTATTACTTTCTAGTAGTCGTATCATGAGGTTTTTGACCTGGAAACCAGTTAACGG
>CABHPQ010169694.1:0-23036 GCA_902168405.1 Peromyscus aztecus
GGAACTACTTTAGCAGATATATTTCTTATTACTTCTTATATACTTCTTATATTCATTCCATCTTCTTAATTCTTATTTAAACTTACATTTACAACTAGTATCTTTACTTCTTACAAGCTTATTACTGTATGTTTTAGGACTACCTTAGGTTCTTCTTGCAAGCTTATATTTTTAAAGGAACTCTATGGATCTATTTTACAAACTTATATAGGGCTACCATTAGCATATATTTAACTTAGTAAACACCTATAGATTTCTTAACACAGCTCTAACAAGACAGAATTTTTACAAACTCACATATCTTATTTTCATCTTTTTCTACCTCTTACTCTTAATTATTATCACTATCTCTATTAGAAAGATTCTCTTAACTAAGCAGAAAGTACATACATCATTTCTAAAGTTTAGAGCTTATAGTCAGCTTTGCTATACAATACTGGGATTTAGTGAGTATTGTCGTTATAGAGTTGTAATACTTGTTACTAGGGGCTGTAACATTCTCGGGATGTATAGCAAAGCTGACTATAAGCTCTAAACGTTAGAAATGATGTTTTCTTTCTTTTTTAAGAGAGAGAGGTTGAGGAATGGGAAAAAATATGATCAAAATATATTATGTGAAAAAACTTAAATAATATTTTTTAAAAGGTCACAAGAGACCTAGCCAAACCTTAATAAAAAATTGAAATCACTGTAAGTGACATGTTTAGGAAAGGACATGACTTCACCTGTTTTAAGAGGCCAGAACATAATTATATGAAAATAACTTGGCTAGCAGCATTAGTACAACTAATTTGGAGTCAAGAGAAAGGTTGTAAAACATAAAATAAAAGGTACAATCTTTTTTTGATACTATGAAATTGAGAAAATTCATTTATGAAAACTAGAGATTCAAAGAAGAGGGGACAAGTCCTTGCAATTATAATAGCCTGGGCAAGAAGCCTTAGAGAGCATCCATGCAAACCATTAGAAAATGGAGGGAGATATGATCCACGAGAAGGAATAGAGTAGAAAGCAAACCAGATTTTACCGTCACTAGCAGTAGCTGGTAGTGTAGCAGTAGCTGGTAGTGTCTGAGGCATCCCAATTCTCAATTCAGAGCAAAAACAAGGAGTTACAGGTGAGAATTAGTTCTTATTTGCAAATGAGTACAATGACGTGCATACATGGAAAGTAGAAAAATAAGAGATTTTTTTTTAAAGATAGAATCTATATATTCATGTCCTGTGCATAAGAAGGAGGAGTTGTTGAGGAGGATGGCATAAGCCTATAATCCCAGCACTAAAGAGGTAGAGATGGGAGGATGTCCGCAAGTTCAAGACCTTGTTTTACCTAGTAAACTCCAGACTATCCATGTCTACACAGAAAAGCCTTTTCTCAAAGAGAGGTGGGGAGGAAAAGAAGGCTGGGACACAAGGACTAGGCAGACAGCTCAATGAGCAAAGTGCTTACCTCCCAAGCATTAAGACTGCCATTTGGTTCCCAGCATGCACACGAACAATGGGAGGGCAAGGTGGCCTGGCCCTCCCTGGTGTCCCAGGGACAAGCTAGCGATCTAGAACTAACAGAATATGGGAAGCTCTGGGTTCCAGGAACCCTGCCTCAATACACAAGGTGATAACTGATCAAGGAAGGTACCTAGTGTAAACTTCTTGCATCCACACACTCACGTGAGCGCAACGTGTACACACACAGGCATGGACACTCACACACACACACACACACACACACACACACACACACACACACATGTGCACTGACACCCATTAGAACATACATACATACATACATGCTTACACCACACACACATGCAAATCTCCCAAAACAAAAGCAGGTTTGTGAGCCAAATAAGTATCGATGAAGAATTTCTGGTGCTGTGGAAGGTGAATTCACAGGTGATGGATGATGTGGACATCTCCAGCCTCAAGTAGAGGCAGAAAGAGCCTGAAGGTGGGAAGGACTCAGGGAACTCTTGCTAGGATGAGTAATACGATGAAGAATGAATGACCAGGAGCAAACAGCAGGCACAGCTGATCTGATCTGACATGCTAGTGATCTCCTCTGGCAGTATCCTGTCCTTTTTCCCCCATAGGAATATTCTGATGCCCAGAAACTGGAGTAGTGAAAAATCGGGCAGATTTGCCAACATGCCAGTGGGATTTCCCCAAAGAGGAAGCTTTCGGAATAACTCTGCCAGGGCTCCTCTGTGCAGCCCACTTCATTAGGACTGTTGGATCAGAGCACAGGCATCCATAGTGCCTTCCCTCCTGGCGCAGCACCCTGCAGCTGGGAAGCTATTATCCTCTCCTCGGAAGTCATCAGAACAGGC
Source organism: Peromyscus aztecus (assembly GCA_902168405.1). NCBI lineage: Eukaryota > Metazoa > Chordata > Mammalia > Rodentia > Cricetidae > Peromyscus > Peromyscus aztecus. Next base: position 2,327 of record CABHPQ010169694.1, read on the forward strand.
ACCTGGCTCCTTGGAATGGAGGCCAGGAGCACCCCTGCTAGCCTGAACTGCCTCTGTCGATCAGCAATCCTATCAGAAGCTCTTCCACGCTTGCCCTAGTGTGGCTTAGGCTCTCCTCTGACCTAGGAAGCTCCTCTCTCCTCTAGGGTCTGTCTGACCAAGTCTCATTAGCCTTCACAGCTTAGCTCACCGTCATTCCCCAAGGCAGCCAGGCCTGACTTCTCTTCACAGTCCTAGCATATCGGTGTGCATGGTGAACAGAATCTGGTCAACAAGAAGTATGTTTGATCGCTATTGGATCTTCAATACAGAGGAAAGCCTCTTATAATAAATACGTGAATGAACGAATGAATGGGTGAATGAATGAATGAGTGGCAATCTCTCAGAAGAATGATACCTTACATCGATAATTCTCAGCATGGTCCCTCACCCTCCAATAGCAGCTTCATTTAAGAACTTGTTAGAAATTCAAATTCGGGCTCCCTACCTGCATCAACTCTAGTATGTGTTCCCAGTGATTTTAGTATTTGCTGAGGTTTAAAAGTCACAGTGCTGTAGATAAGTATTGAGTTGGTTTCTGATTTGGGCTAGGGGCAAATGACGGAGGAGCATTAAGGAAACAGGTGCAAATCGACAGGGACAGCTGGGGACGGTGGTGAAATAGAGCACACACGCAAATACCCCCATCAAAGGTGACCTGCTGCTCCACACTCTGAAGTTCTACACGCAGGGTCTTTCTGTGTTTTATGAGACTCTGGGCATCTTATTTCAAAGTGACATTTATGAATGGTTAACTTTTAGAGGCTCCGTGCAACACATTGGCTGGTTTGATGCAACCTGTGTGCTGTGCTACCTTAGAGGGTTCATACAAGGAATCAAATGGTTTGTATTGATTGCTGGGGGTCCTAGTCAAGGTCCAAGCAATAGGAGAAATATGCCTATGTGGTATTTTTTTCTTGGCCCCATTTCTGGTTATGAGACAAAAAAGAAGGAAATATTTGGCTTTAACCAGCTAAGTCAGCTTTAGCCCAGCTTAGCAGCAGACTTATATAAAAGCCCAATCAATACTGCCCTAGCTTGTAGAATTCTCTAGAGAACTGCATATAGAAATTTCACAGGAGAAAAGACTGTAATATACTTACAACACAATGATAGGCTTTTACTCTGAATATCACTCTAACCCCAAATTATGCAGAGAGAGGCTGGGATGAATAACAAGAAAGATTTAATTGTTTAGTTTCATTTTCAGACAGTTTTTTGATTTACTGTATGGAATTGTTCAAACTTTTATGGCTATAGCTAGATCATTTAAAAAAAAAAAGCATCAAAATAAGCATAGCAGCAGCAGCAACAACAACCCAAAGCACCCTAAAATAAAAAAAAAATTATACTGCAAGTGCTTTCCCCACCCTGGCTCTGCCACTAACACACACAAAATCTCCCACACATTTCATACAGAGCTGGGAACCTGACGGGTGAAGAATTCAAAGAAGAGGCGCCCTGCCTGGGCCACAAAGCACAAATCTTCAGAGTCCTTTATGGAGATTGTTTCAAAGAAAGGGTTTTAATTTCTTGAGAGGTTTTGTAATGATAGCTGTGTCTCCCCATCAACTGGTAAAAGGACAGCAAAAACTCAGAGGAGTTCTAGAAAAAATTCACACATAAAAACACTAATGAGACAGCTAAATTATCCATTGAAGGCACAGAAAAAGCAAAATCGACAGGTTTTTATTCAAAGGAATGTCCTTGTCTTTCAAATAAAAAAAAGACTAGTGAGCAAATAAAATGGAAAAAAAAAAAGAATGCCTGCTTGCCTGGGAGGTTCTGGTGAAGAATTCTTACAAATGAGCAGCTACAGAAACCTGTAGGCTCAATAATGCTGTGTGCCGTGGTGAGGCTGTGTACGTTGAGAGTCTGTAAGCCATGGTAGAGCTGTTTTTCATGATAAGACTATATATCACAGGAGACTCTATACTGTGTGAGATTGTATACCATTATAAGTCTGTGTACCACAGTGAGACTGTGGGGCCGTGTGCCATGGGAGGCTATAAACTATAATAAGGTTGTATTCCATAGTGAGGCTGTGTCCCATGGTGAGACTGTGTACCACGATGATGCTGTGTGCGCTGAGAGGCTGTAAACCATGGTAAAGCTGTATTTTATGGTGAGACCAAATATCACAGGGGACTGTCTATTGTTGAAGGCTGTGTACCATGGTAAGTCTGTGTACCACAGTGAGACTATAAGGCTGTGTACCATTGGAGGCTGTAAACCACCATGTAAAATACAGTAAGGCTGTATTGCATGGTGAGGCTGTGTACTATGGTGAGGCTGTGCACTATCATGAGACTATATACCATGGGAGGCTGTGTAAAATGATAAGGCTGTGTACTGTCACAGAACTATGTACCACGGTGAGGGTGTGCATCATGGTGAGGCTATGTAGCATGATGAGGATGTGTACCACAGTAAAGCTGTAGTCCATGGTAAGACTGTGTACCATGGTCAAACTATATACCATGGGATGCTGCATACCACAGTGAGGTTTTGTACCATGGTGAGACTGTACATTGGTGAGGTTATCTGTGTACCATGGAGAAACTGTATAGCATGGGAGGCTGTATTCCATGGTAATGGCTATAAACCCTGATGAGACTATGTTCCATTGAGGCTGTGTTCCATTGTGAGGCTGTATGCTATAGTAAGGCTGTATACCATGGTGAGATTGTGTACCATGCTGAGGATACGTATAAGGCTGAGATTGCATGCCACAACGAGGCTGAATACCATGGACTTGAAAAGAAGCAGGAAGGAGAGCCTGAGAGAAAGCACACCTTCAATAAATAGTGTGAGTACAATCACTAAGTTCCCCTCAGGTGACACCCTATTCAAGGAAGAACGCGTACTTCCTAGGTCTCTGCCAGAACACAGAGACATGTGACAAGTATTGCCACATCCTATTTTTTTTTTACCTTTTATATTGAAAAAATTTAATATAATATATTCTGGTCATGTTTTGTTCTGTTCTTAATAAATGCCAGATTCGTCCTACAAATAATAACACCTCCTATACAATTTTCATTTTTAGGGAAAAAATATGTTTGACATTATAAAAATGATATGTGTAATTATGAAAGCTTCAGAAAACAAAGAAAATCACAGAAAAGAAAATCAAATGCATCCATAATACTTCCATTTGGAAGCAGCTATTGATATATGTATCATCTTCTTGTAGCTACATTACACAGCCAGAGAGATGTATGGGCTTGGGTTTTGATTTTTGAAAGCAAACTAAGCCAGTTTTTTTCATAACTGGTCAAATCACTTAATACGCTTTCATCCTTCCAAACGTCATACTGTCTATCTCTTTAATCTTCTGTTGTCATTTGGCATTCTGACTTTAATGTTTCTTTTTATGTGTTTTGAGTGTAGCATACTTTGATCAATTCCCTGTATTATTATTCTCGCATGTGAGTATTTGTCAATACCCCTGGCTTTTTTCTCAAGTAAACAATTTGGATTGGAATTGTTAAATCAAACTCCGCTGAAGATCCCAGAGGCATTTCTTTAAGGAAAATAAGTGATTCAAGCACATAAGGAATAAAGAAAAGTTTGGCCATCAGCCCACGCACACAAAGAGAAGGCAAAAGGGAGCATGTGGTCCTCAGACAGGTCCCAGAGACAGGTGGAGTTGCTGGTTCCCTGCTTTTCTTCTGTTTGCACAGGTTGGGTGGCCTGACTCTTCACTCTTCAATTGCTTCTTTCCTCTCTTTTTTTAAAATTTGATTAATTAATTAATTTTCTATGTGGACCACAGTTTCCACTCCCTCCTCTCTTCCTACTTCCTCCCCCCAACCCACTCCTCCTCTGTTTCTGCTGAGAAAAGGGCGGACCTCCCATGGGTATCTACAAAGCATGGCAGATCAAATTGCCGTAAGACTAAGCACCTCCCCCTTGTATTAAGGCTAGGCAAGACAATCCAGTATGAGGAATTGGTTTCCAAGAGCCAGCCAAAGCAAATCTTCTGTGGGATGTGTGTGTGTGTGTGTGTGTGTGTGTGTGTGTGTGTGTGTGTGTGTATTTACACATAAAGAGTTAAAATGGAGTTGCACTATAACCAGGTAACAATGCCCCTGCAAAGATACCAGAGGCTAATGAATGAAAAGCTCAGTGACAGGAACTGGTTACTTATTTTAGAGTTTGCGGCCAGTGAAGTCCCATGGACCCCCAAACATTACAGGTTATTGCCAATGTAGTTGGCTACCCTCTAGACTAGTGGTTCTCAACCTTCTTAATGCTGTGAACCTTTAATACAGTTCCTAATATTGTGGTGACCCAACCATAAGATTATTTGTTGCTACTTCATAACTGTAATTTTGTCACTGTTAGTAATTGTAATAAATAAATATCTGATATCCAGGATATCTGCTATGTGGCCCCCCAAAGGGGTTTTGACACACAGGTTGAAAACTACTGCTCTGGAACTTGGAGGTGAGATCCTTTCCTGGATGATTTTTATGTCAAACTGATACAAGCTAGAGTCATCTGAGGGGAGGGAACCTCAATTGAGAAAATGCTTCCATAAGATCTGGCTGTTGGCAAGAATGTAGGACATTTTCTCCATTAGTGATTGATGTGAGAGGGCTCAGTTCATTGTGGGTGGGGCCATCCCTGGGCTGGTAATCCTCAGTTCTATTAAAAAAAAAAGCAGGTTTAATGTTGGAACATCCAAGAATGAATTCCTGTGAGGAGAATTCTGAGGGCTTGTGAGAAAACTCCAAGAAAACAAGAATCTTGTGACCTTAGATTTTTTTTTTTAAATATGTAATTGTTCTTGGAATGTGTTTTTGTGCTCCTCTTAGGTGCAGCAGATAGGAGTGAGATTGCTTCTGATTATTCATTACAACTGGCTATTTTTGTTTATACTCCTCCATGGGGAAAAAAAAACATGCTTTTGTTACTTCTGGCTTGCCCTTGTGAGTGTACACTTTACTCATGTGACTCCTCTTAACCCTCAGAGTATAAATTGTCTGATACTCTGTATAAAGTTGGCTATTACATGAGACTTTAGTTTGTCTCATTTATCGGTTCCATTCTCTCAGGTCCCACCACCTCCAGAGTGGTGACAGCTAAGCAAGCCATGTGGAGCAAGCCAGCAAGCAGCACTCCTTCCTGGCCTCTATATCAGTTCTTGCCTCCTGGTCACTGCCTTGATTTTCCTCAGTAACAGACTATGACCTGAAGAGTTAAAAGCTGGAATAAATCTTTCCCTCCCCAAGTTAATTTTGGTCTTGGTGTTTTATCACAGTAATAAAAACCCTAAGACAGCTAAGAAGACAACCCCTGTTGCTGAAGACACCACATACTTGAGTCATAAAACATGAAAAAATCAAGATGGTACTGAGCTCACAGCTTCATCCCTGCTGGCTAGCTTTCATAGTACCAGGGGAGAAAAGCTGTGAAGTCTGAAAGCTACAACAATGACTGGCCTAGGAAGGCATGTCCACTGGTGCAAGAGTGGCATGAACATCACAAGAGTACCCAATCACTTTCTGGTTGTATTTAAGACTCACTCTACAAGATGAAACCCACACCTGGCACCATTTTCAGGCCAAGAACCTATGGCTAGACAGATAATGGACACTAGAGGAGAACCTGCTACTATTATTTGGCTTAATGGACAACTGAAACAACTCCTAATGACTTATTATTCCTTATGCTGGTAGATTAGTGCATCTCTCAGCTCTCATCAGAGACGTTCCTCGTCAGAGAAGTAGATGGTGATTAACACTGAGACTCACAATTGGTCAATGTGAAGAGGATAAGAGACTGCAGAATGCTCAACCTTAGGTGGAGCATATGTACTGCCTCCCTCCTCCCAAGGTTCAGGGAACACTGCAGAAGAGGGGGTGGGAAGCATATAAGAGCCAGAAGTGAATGACCACAAGGAAGCAGTGTCTTCTGGATACAGCAGGGCAGTTGCACGTAAGAATTTACAATGGTTGTGACGTCATGCACAAGACCTGTGTAAGCTCAAGCCAGGCCAAATTCCATCATGGAGAGGAAAGTTGCTCCTAAAGTCTACCCCTAGATGAGGAGCTGTCAGCAAGTGTTAGCAGCTGAGAGAGGGAGAGTGGGTTTTCTCTGAGAGCATAGCCCCTGGCAAGTCAACCATTCTCCAATGGACGGCCATACATCAAGGAATATTTGGGCAGCATAAATTGGCCTTGATGGTTTAAAAAAACAAAAATAACACCAAGTTGAGAGGGAAAGGTAGGGGTATTGGGTCTGGGAAGAGTTGTGGGAGGGGAGAATATAATCAAAACACATTGTACAAAATTCTCAAAGAACTAATAAATTTATTTTAAGAAAGAAAGCAGGAAGCAGGATTTTAATTTTCAAAAGGGTATAGTTCTGTACAAAAGCAATAAGCAAGACACAGAGTTTATCTAAGGAGATAAGGCAGCAGTGCATTAATAATCCCAGGCAGCCTCGGTAGCTATAAAATCACTAAAAGAAGCAAGATGTTTGGGGGAAAATAATTTCAAGTAGGAAGGATTTCTAATTAAAATTCAAAAATTGTGTGTTGTGCCTAAAGGTTGACAGTTAGAGGCCCCTATCCCCAGCACTGTAAAACAAAACCTCCCAAATTAGAAAAGTATGATAAAATGGACTTTCTGGCAAATGAATTACTAAAAGTAAACACAGAAATTAAAAGAAAAACTTTGAAAAGCAGGTGGCAAATTAATTACTTTAGCCGGTAAGAAGCAGAGAAGCCTAGTTGAAAAGATACAGCACGTATGAGAAACTAGAAGCTGTAAAGACAAACATCCACATGACTCTTGGAACACATGAAAAGATTTTCGAGTCGACTCATGAAAAGAGTGGGTAATATGGAGGCAAGTGTTTTAATCTTCATTCTAGTCCTGGATTCACCTCTTACTGGTTGTTTGACCGTGTACACGTGACCCCTCTGTTTTCATATCAATAAATTAAGGGTAGTAATGGAAAAATCATCTCTTTAGGATACTAGTCAAAACTGAATGAGCTGTTATTTGTAAGGTGCTCCTAAAGGCTTGGCAACTAAGAAGAGGAGCCACACACTGTTATGGAAGTGGAAGAAATAAATGCAAATTAAAGTTAGACTAATGTGCAATTGCTTTATTTATCAGATGTGCAAAATCTGAATCTTTTGACAGTCAGTGGAAGCATTGAGGAGACTGGCATTTTCCACATTAGGAAGCATGGAAAACATTTGGTCTGTGTGTAAAACAGCCATACGTTTCTTAAAAACTGTCAATTTCAACACTAGGTGTGGGGTTGTAGTTCAGTGGTAAAGCACTTGCCTAGCAAGCATAAGGTCCTAGGTTCAGTTATCAGTCACACACACACACACACACACACACACACACACACACACACACACAAAATCAATTTCTTAGGAATTTACAGTACATATATGACTATCTAGAGGAGATGAAGAAAGAAGTGTTTGCAATAGCACATGATTGAAAACACATAAATATCTACAAACAGGCAATGAGTTAAAATGTTATATATCCGTGTATAGTACAGCCCTTAAAATGTTTATTTTTAATTTAAATTAAAAGGTTCCTATGCAAAAGCAAGAATTATACATATTGTGAGGTTTTACGTGATATTTTGAAAAATGTATGCTATTTAAATCAAGTTCAATATGTCTCAAATATGTTTCTAGATGGTGAAACATTCAAATCTTTTTTTCTAGTTTTTACAAACACACAGTGCATCGTTGTCATCCACAGTCACCCCACTGTGCAAGAGCACACCAGAATTTCTAGCACCATTCTAACTATAGATCAATCCCCATGACTCACCGCTCCTCACTCTTCCCAGCCTCTGGTAACCACTAGTCTACTCTGAATTTCCTATGAAATCAACCATTCTCTCAAACATCCTACAGACGTATATTTCTGTCCCTGATTCATTTCACTTAACATGAAGATCACTAGTTCCACCCATATTATTAAAAAATGGCAGGATTTTGTTCTTTTGGTGGCACTACTGTTTGTTCATCTGTTTTAATTTTCTTTCTTTTTTTCTGAGAAAGTGTATTTTTTTTGTTTTCTTATTTTTTATTGAAAATAGACTCTTCTCTCATACAATACATCCCAGTCACAGTTTCCCCGCTCCACTGTTCCCAGTCCACCCCCATCTTCCCCTCACCAGATCGATCCCCCCTTCATTGCCCTTCAGAAAGGAGCAGGCCTCCAAGAGATGACAGAAAGAATGGAACAAGATACAATAAGACAAAGTAAAAGTCCTCACACCGAAGCTAGGCAACGTAACCCAATAGGAGGAAAAGAGTCTCAAGAGCAGGCAAAAGAGTCAGAGAAACTTCCATTCCCACTGTTAGGAGTCCCTCAAAGACACCAAGCTAACAGCCATAACATATACAGAGAAGGCCTGGTGCAGACCCATGCAGGCCCCATGCTTGCTGCTTCATCCTCTGTGAGTCCATGGGAGTTCTCTTTGGTTGATTAGTAGCCCATGTTCTCCTGGAATGCCCCATTCCCTCTGACTCATACAATCTTTCTTCCCACTCTTCTTTGGGGTTCCCTGAGCTCTGAAGAGAGGGATGCTATTGAGACCTCCAATTTGGACTCTCTGCATAATGTTTGGCTATGAGTCTGAACTCTCTCCCATTTGCTGCTAGAGGAAGGCTCTCTGATAGTGACTGGACAAGGTATCAGTCTATAAGTATAGCAGAACATCATTAGGAATCATTTCATTGATTTTTTTTTTTTGGCCAGTTGTGTTTGGTTCTCTCCCAAGTCTCTGGGCTACCCAGTCTCCAGTTCCTGGCCATCCAGGTACTGTAGAACATGGGCCCCTCTTCTGGTGTGGGCCTCAAGTTAAACCAGGTATTGGTTGACCACTCACACAAGTTCTTCACCATCATTGCCCCAGTACATCTTGCAGGCAGGAAAGATTGTAGGTCAAGGATTTTGTGGCCGGGATAGTGGTTGGGTTTCTCTTTCTGTAGTCTCAGAGTACTTTTCACACCATAAAGGCTAGAATGTAGGGGTGAAGGCTCCATGCAGTCACCAGCTTGACCTCTCCACATTCAGTGAGCTCTGGGGGAAGTTGTCCTCAGAAATGGGACCATGCTGTTAGTTTTCAGGAACTACCCTCTGTCCCAGCATCAGCCTGGATGTTCAGGGATCTCCATGGGACCCCCTTGGGCCAACAATTCAACCCAGTTCCCCCACTGGAAGCCTTGCCTGGCTATAAAAGATGGCCAGCTCAGACTCAGTATCCTCCATCACTAGGAGTCTTCACTAGGATCGCCTCATAAATTTCAGGAAATTTCCACTTCACTAGGTTTCCACACTGTCCCCTAAAGCCTCCCAATTCCAGTTGTCTCTCTCTGCACTCTTTCTCTTCCTCCATCCTTACACTCCACACCTGATCCCTCACATTCCCATCCCAATCCTCTAGTCCACCCACAAAATCCATTCTATTTCCTCTTCCCAGGGAGATCTATGGGTTCCCCCCTAGAGCCCTCCTCTTTACCTAACCTCTCTGGGTCTATGGACTGTAGCTTAATTAGCATTTACTTAACAACCAGTGTCCACTTATAAGTGAATACATACCATGTTTGTCTTTCTGGGTCTGGGTTACCTCACTCAGGATGAGTTTTTTTTTTCCTAGTTCCATTCATTTTCCTGAAAATTTCATGACGTCATTTTTTAACAGCTGAGTAATACTTCATTGTGTAAATGTACCATATTTTCTTTATCCATTCTTCAGTTGAGGGATATCTAGGTTTTTTTTCCAGTTTCTGGCTATTATGAATAAAACTGATATGAGCATAGTTGAGTAAGTGTCCTTGAGGTATGATTGAGCATTGTGTATATGATTTGCCCAAGACTGATATATCTGGGTTTTATATAGATTAATCCCCAATTTTCTGGGAAACTACCATATTGATTTTCAAAGTGGAAGTTTGCACTCCCACCAGCAACAGATGAGTGTTCCCCTTGCTCCACATCCTCTCCAACACAAGCTCTCATTTGTACTTTTGATCTTAGCCATTCTGATAGATGGAATCTGAGTCATTTTGATTTGCATTTCCCTGATGACTAAGGATGTTGAGCATTTCTAGTATTTTTAAGGCATTTCTGATTTTCCTGTTGAGAATTCTGCTTGGATCTGGTACCTCATTTTCTAAATTGGATTATTTGATTTGTTGATGTCTAGTTTCTTGAGTTCTTTATATATTTTGGAAATCAACCCTCTGTCAGATGTGGGGTTGGTGAAGATCTTTTCCCATTCTGTAGGCTGCTATTTTGTCCTATTGACAGTGTCCTTTGCATTACAGAAGCTTTTCAGTTTCATGAGGTCCCATAAATTAATTTTTGATCTTAGTATCTATACTATCAGTGTTATGTTCAGGAAGTTGTCTCCTGTGCCAATGTATTCAAGGCTATTTCTTACTTTCTCTTCTATCAGGTTCAGTGTGTCTGGATTTACATAGAGGTCTTTAATTCACTTGGACTTGAGTTCTGGGCAGGGTGATAGTTATGGATCTATTTGAACTCTTCTATATGCTGACATCAAGTTATACCAGTACCACATCCAAATTCTTCTTCAATATGACAATATTTTCCTCTCATAATTCATCTTCTAATTTGATTCATGTCTTTTTTTTTTTTTTTTTTGGTTTTTCGAGACAGGGTTTCTCTGTGTAGCTTTGTGCCTTTCCTGGAACTTACTTGGTAGCCCAGGCTGGCCTCGAACTCACAGAGATCCGCCTGCCTCTGCCTCCCGAGTGCTGGGATTAAAGGCGTGCGCCACCACTGCCCGGCCGATTCATGTCTTTTTATGTTTTCAAAAATTTAATGTTTTGGTAGCTCATCTTTCAATGAATATTTTTGAGCATTAAGTATGTTGACAATCTGTGCTGGGTACCGTAGGATGTACAAGGATGAAGTCAGATTATTGGCCTCAAGGTCAAAAAATAAAGATAAAATACAAACTTATGAAGATTATTGTTAAATAAGGTAACTTTAAAATATGTAGCACTGTCCAAACTATAACAGCTATTCATGTTTTTTTTTTCTTTTTTTTAAGTTGTGAAAGAAATATCTTTCATACTAAAATAGAGTCAGGAAATATGAGGCATTATATTGACAGTCTTTGCTATAGAACTCAGAAAAAGAAGAAGATCATTCTAGAGGTACCTGGTCATGCTGTATTGATTGAATACATAAGAATGGAAGCTAGTATCTGCCAGTGAGTGGGCTGTGGAGAAGTACTGGAATGGCATTTGAGAGCTAGAGAACAGTGATACAGATGAAGAACAGAGTTGAGCATGTTTGGCCACGAGCAAGAGCCTACCTGCCATACAGCACATGGAGCTGGAAAGATAAATTGTGGTCAGATTAGAAAGGCCACTAAATGCCAGGCTAATGAGTTTGGGTTTTGCTCATCAGAAGCTGCCTTGGATTTATGGGAAGGGTAATAGCATGATGGAAGTAGCAGTGTAGATTGATGACATTTTGGCAGCCAGCCATATAGATCGGGTCAGGAAGAGAGGCCGGAAGGTCAGAGTCTGGCTTCAGCTATGGGCTGAACACGAGCTAATAAGGGCACTGAAAGGGTGCTGGGGAATGAAAGAGGGGTGTCTTATGATTTCCTAATGAAACAGGAAATACATGAAAAAGACATAAATTAGATACGATCGTGATGTATGGTGGTGATGAACAAGTTCTTCAAAGATGGAATACACATATGAAGCCTGGGTAGTCAGACAAAGAACAGCACTGTTGAACAAAACTGGAACAATGCCAAAGCTCACTTGTTTATAGCAAAAATCCACCATTCATTTGGAACATCCCACCCAGCATCAAAAAGAACAATGGATCTGCAGAGTTTAAACCTAAGACTCCTTGGCAGAGGACACATTGGGAGGATGAAGTAAGGGATGAGACTTTGTATTCAGAGTAGTATTGCTCTTGTTGGGTCATGCTCACATTTATTGAGAGAAGGACAGTTCTAACAAATATATATTCACAGATGGAGGGGAATGGATAGGCATTACATTAGTGCATGTTTTGAGAGCCAAAGGAGAGGAGAGGGTGATAATAAAAGGTAGAGATGGGAGGTTAACTGTGTGAGATACTGCATAAAGGATGTCGAGAATGAAAATTTAGTAATGTCAATAGATTCAGCTCTTGAGAGGTCAGCACATGTTCTGCATAAAAGTTCAGGATGCTGCAGGGTGGTCCAGGGTGCTACCAGAGAAAAGGCAATACAAAAGTCCAGCAAGAGCTAGACTATGAGATTAGATTGCCCAGGTTTCAATCTTACGCTTCCTGGCTATGTGATCTTTCTGCTTCTCTGTCCCCTATCTTTAAAATTATAGAAACAATGGCTATTACAATACTTCCCTTACAGTGTGGGTGAAGCTAAGGTGATGAACATACATTATTTAATCCAGTATAGATAGGGTCCACAGCAGCATTGAAATGTACTCATTTCTTGTTGCTAGCATTACTGTTATTGGAATGGCACTGGGTGGCACTGGGCCCAGGATCTTAGTAGGGAAAGAACAGGAGTAAACCAGCAGGATGGCTGGGGAAATCATCCCGACACAGGTGTGCACCTCTCTGGAGGCACCTGGGATAGAGCCAAGGCAGGAATGAAGACTGCAGGTGCCAGAAGGAGGGAGAGGTAGAGCAGTGCAGAGCCTCTGAAGAGAAGTGGAGCAGGCCGGGGTCTGACAGGGTCAGGCAACTAATCAGTCCTGGAAGGAAGAGCCAGACACCTCCTGAGATGAAAGAAAAGAGAGGAGTCATATAAAGATGGCATTCTGAGGAGCCCACGGGGAGCACAAACAAGCATATGCTTTTGTCCTTTAGGTAAAGGAAGCAATGGGGGCATTGGTCCCAAGTGAGAAATGCTAAACAGGAAAGAGTCTCGGAACACTTCTGCAAAGATGTATTCAATCTAGTTTTGAGCTGCCCTCAACCTTTTTTTTAAATTTTTCTTTGCAAAAGCCTACCATTGGTCCAAATAGAAAGTAGAGAACAAAGGAGAGTTCAAAGCAATCAGGCACTGTGGTAGGATTAACCTGGCTCGACCCTGCAGTATTGATAAGGGAGCTGACAGTGGAAAGCAGCTGTCCACCTGACAAGTCCATGTTCTCCTGTCAGGAGGCTGACCAAAGAACCAAGAGGAGGCCGTACTCCATCAAAGGTCTAAGCAAACCACACAAATATCTTTTCATCTGGTGGTGTGAACAGTGATCCCACAGCCTGGGAAGCTGGATCTTTAATGTCCTTTTAGATCTATGGTTTTAGAGAGTGTTCTGCATTTGCTTATAATAGCAGTAGAAACTGGGTGGTCTTCCAGCTTTTAACTCTTTTTATGGAACCACAAATTGGAAAGAAAAACTGCTCTCTAAATAATAGTAATAAAAAAATATCATTTTAACAAAAGCTATATCTACTGTGAGCAAGCCAACCAAATCTGGCAGGTTGGTCTTTTGTTTCCAAAATGGTGTTGGCTAGTTGGTGGGGAACATGTGATCATTCTCAGCAATGGGCCTCCTAGTCAAATGTCACCCATATGTGCTTTCATGTGCTTTGTGAGCTTTCTCTGTGCAACAATTGCTCACGGTGCAATCGCATCAAATGTTAACACAGAAAGTGCATAGAAGAGAGCTTCTCCTGCAGAGGACTACAAGCCTATTTGATCCTGAAAGAATATGAGGGCTCCCGATGCTATAAACAAGCAAAGGGAAGGACCTGATGAAGATAAAGTGCTGTGTGCCGTAGCTCGTTATTCCAAGCAGCACTGAGGCTGCCTGCCCATTAGACTTCTGTTTTTGCCATCAATATTGCCCTGGAGATGGCTTATTTGTAAAAGGAACGGGGTGTACGATATGCATTCATTTGTAAAAGATGCCACCACACACATTCTGGAGCTAATACTGTGCTCCTGAACTTTACCTGTGACTAAATACATTTTATTTTCTTACAGCTGAGCTTCAGTAATTGGTTTTTGCAGCCTCAGACACATCCAGCAAGGAAAATATGAGAAGCCTAGCTTTCCTCCCTGCTTTCTGAAATGGTTTTTACTGCAGATGGGAAAAGCCATCTCAGCTCTAAGCTGGCAGTTCCCAAGGTCAAATCTCAGAGAGCTGGCATCTGGGAATTCAAAAGCGAGGAGCAGGTGGCTTTGGAAAAACAAATGACCCTAAGAGTGGGCAGCCAAGGAGGGGAGAAGCAAAGAGGAGTCCAGGGAGGCTGTGGTCAGAGAAGAGGAATGGCCAGAGTCTCCACAGACATTAGCCTCACATCGACAGTTCATGGCAGCTCAGCATGGTTTGTTTTTGCGGTTCTAATGCAATCAAAGATGTCTGGAACTGCTTAGTAAGCCATCAAATCATACAGCACAGTCAATTCCAAACCCAGCTACCACTGGAGGCTGGGGAATCATTCTATTTTGTGAGATTCAGCTGTGGAAAGAAAATGTGGACAACTCTGTAGACTGGCTTTTTAAATTCATTCAGAAAAAAAAAAAAGCTAAATATGCAGCCATTTACTTTGGCCTGGAAAAACTGAATCACACACTTGGACAGTATGGTTCATGGGTCCCCTATCACCAGGAGTGTCACTGGCTGTGCAATTCGTCTACTGTCTGTGTATAAACTTGAGACTGAAGCAAACACTAGGATGCATCAGTGGATATGCAGAACCAGCAGGTTTCCCTTCTGGGCTAGATTCATAGGACAATTAAGGACTTTTGTAGTTTCAAACTCTCTCTTCTTTGCCTTTTCAAAGACTCAACATCTATGGCTTTTTCCCTTCTTTGAGGGACTCCTTGTTGTGGACACCTTTAAGACCTAATCCTTTGCAAACCCCTTCTTCCCAGAAGCTCATTTTACAAACCATTACCAATAGAGAAGGGCCAATAAAGAATGGTTTTCTTGCTGCTTTTTGTATTTTTCACAACCCTCTGGCCCTATCCAAAAGCAAGGCCAGGAAGGAGAGGTTGGGAAGAGTGGAGTTATTCACAGGATCCCTTATATAGGATCATAAAGATGGTTAGCACCACTACTGACCTTTGAATGGCTCCATTTGGTTATGTGTCCTTCACAAACCATAGGGCTTTCTGCATGGCAAGCTATTATGCATGGTATGGGAGGGAAAACAGTTTTTTTCCATTGGCTCCTGATCTTGAGAAAGAGCAAGTACATCTTTTCATGGACATTTTTAGATGTTAAAACTGTAGATAAAGTGTCATCAAAGTCCAAAGAGGGGGATTCTTCAGGGAAGAGAAAGGAGTCAGTGAGTTGATGAGGTTTAAACAGGCATTTTTCAAATGCTCTGGTAACAAAGGTGTGAATATGAATCCAGTAAATGAAGCTTGCAATCAGTCTGGAAGAAAAACATATCAATGGCCTTGAACAACTATGTCAAAGTCTCCCTCATTTTTCAAGAGAACCTCAGACTCTAGGAACTTAGCTCCCAGGTAGCTCCCCACAGGAGGAGGAAGACTTTGCTGGCTTCCAGGAAGTAGCAGGTGAGATTGTGAGTGCACTGGTGATAGGGCTTGTGAGAGAGTCTCTGTATGATATGTATTCAGAAGTTCCGTACCAACCTAGGACAGGGCATGCGCCTCCCTCTTGTTCAGAAGCTTACAAATGAAAGCTGATGATTGGATTCCACACCAACAGAGAAGTACACCCAGCACACTATGATACTCATTACTGTTCCAACTCTCATACAGGAGAGCTTCGTGGATCAAAAGATAGTATAAAGGTTCAGGAGAACAGAATTGATTTTTATTCCCATTCTATTTGCTTGGGCATCAGGTGCTGTGAAGAGATTTAAAAAATCAGTTCCTCCCTCTCTTGTCCTTTACTTACATTATTGGAGACCGTATTCCAGAACCCAAGCTTGATTCCCGCAAATTATACTTGAAATGGTAAAGTGCTTTTTTCAGACCATAGGCTTTCAAAGACAGATGACCGGATTCAAATCCCAGCTCCTTTGGTTTTTGGTACATAGGATGTCAACAAGTAATTAACACTTCTGTGCATAATTTCCTTCATTTGTTACATGGGTTTTGTATCAGTGTTTTTTAAGGATGGATTTTATAAGGTTAGATGGTGTAATGTGTGTGATGCATGGCACATTGTAAACTGCATGTCTATATTAGCTAATGTCATCCTTCCTTTTCTTTTCTAGGCACACTTATCTCTTTCTAATTCCTCACTCAAACGTTCAGGAAGAAAGAGCTACAGCATGTTTCAAGAACTTTGAGGGATATCCTGGTCACAAACAGCATGCGGGGCCACTGGAGTTATGAAACTGTTTCCTTCCTAAGACTGGGAGGCAGACTTGCTGCAGGCGCCAGTCTGTTCCTTGTCTGCCTGCTGAGTGGTAAGATGTGCTAACATGGGTCACATCCTCTGTCCCACATGCCGTTCACCAAGGTGGAAAGGAATATGGATCTGCAATGCACTTTAGGAAAGTCTTACAAGGATCCTTCATGTTCTCCACGGGCTTGGTCAATAGGTAGGATTCTGAAAACCAATGGCAAGGCAGCGCATGTGCAAAGCTGGGGTCATGATAATTGGTAGCTATTACCATGTAGGTAGCCGAAATTGACACAGCAACATCATCTTCATCATCATCTGTAGTTGAACTTCTAAACAGTCTTATTAAAAAGAAACACAGAGTCAAATACAGAGGTAATAGCCAAAGAGATCAGAGAAATAGCCACGACTAGCTTTAGCTTACCATCAGCAGTAGCTTCCCCAGAGAGAGCTTCTTCCTGTCTGACTTGTGTTTTTATTGCCTTTCTGTTCTGCCTTCTCATTGGCTCTAAGTCCAGCCACATCACTTCCTCATCATTTCCTGTCTATACAGACCTCCAGGTCTCTATGGTTGGTACTGAGATTAAAGGCTCGTGTTATCACGCTTGGCTGTGTCCTTGACCACACAGAGACTCTGCCTGCCATGTGATAGGATTAAGGGCGTGTGCTACCACCACTTGACTTCTGCTTTTGGCTCACTATGTGACCTCTGATCTCCAGGCAAACTTTATTAACATACAAATAAAATCACATTTCAGTACAAATAAAATATCACCACAATCATCATCATTATCGTCATCATCATTATCATTATTTGTATGTGTTGATATGTGTGCCATCACATTCTGGTGGAGGTTAGAGGGCAACTTTGTAGAGTCAATTCTCTTCTTCCACATCTAAGTTGGTTCTAGAGATCAAATTCAAGTTGCCAAGCTTGCATGACAAATATCTCACTCACAGAGCTGTCTCACAGACCTAGAAATACTAGCATTTTAAATTTACTCCACATCTCCTACCCAAGATCAGTCTAGATCTGAACTAATTCTCGTAGGATCTAATGGTGGTAGCCTTCCACTATTTGGCTCTCCAAATGATGCCCTCTCTTCTCTTTAGTTAACAATAACTGTCAAGCTGATTTTCCTGGGCATTGTTCTGGTCACTTCACTTTACTGACAGAAAACCTCCGCTGGCTTCCTGGGGGACCAGCTGCTATTATAAATGAATGAATTTGTTGGACTGTGATAAAGGTGTAACTTGGATCTGAGAGCAATCACTTCTGTAAGGACATATGTCACTTCCATTAATCTGGCAAACAAAGACCTGGTTCTACAGTTGCCTTCCCATCTTTAGTTAATGTCACACACTGATAGAAGAAATAACTCAGTTTCCCCTTTACCATAGGAAAAGCAGGGCACTCATCCAAAAGACTAAGCTTGGTTTAGTCAGAGACCAAATTATCATTATCACAGTTTTTGTGAGATAGTCTTATTTATTATTCACATGAAGGTCAATGCTGGTAGGTCAGGGTGTTGGGGCTCTGCTTATTTGACTAAATGGAAATCCTATTTCTTCATTAGATCAAACGAGACCTAGTCTCCTCATTATTATCCTCAGTTGTGGCTCTCAGAGCATGATCTAGGGACCCTCAGGGGTATTTGAGACTAAACATCTACAAAGTCAAATATACTTTATTAAAAGTACTAAGATTTTTTTGGCCATTCTCAGCCTCCTTTTCCAATAAGTGCACAATGGTTTATTCCTGCATCCCTAAGATTATTAAAATAATAATGAACAAGTTTGAACTTAGAAAGCTCACCTTAATGTACTTAGTAGTTTCAGATTTATTTGCTTTGTAGTTATTTATTGAGCACTTGTAAAAGAATAGTTTATATTCACTTGACATATATTGTGGGCCAGTTCTAGTAGGAGCAGCTGGGGACACAGAGCAAGACATGTGTCCCTACTTTCAAGGTGGCTAATGATCCTCAGGCTAAGGTACACTGTTCATGATCAAGACAGTGTGTCCAATTTTTGCAGCTAATGATACAATTCTTTGGGCATTCCAAGATTTGCATTGTTCTCCTTTTGAATTGTTGATCAAGGAAGTCAAAGAGACTTCCAAAATAGTACAGACCATTGCCACCATTGCTCTTGGTTGCCTCTCAGAAACTGAAGGTAAGACCATATTGTTGAAGACACTATACAATTCAGATAAAAGATTTGGAGGGATTGAGCTGGAAATGGCCTGAAGTCTCCTCCCTGTGGACTAGCTCTCATAGTACAGAGAAGTGCTATACCAGCTGTCAAAGGAGAAGAGAAATTCACACTATCTAAGTGTAATGCTTACAAACAACAACAACTATAAAGGCAAGATATCCTGAAAAAGGCAAGATTTTTTTTTTTTTTTTTTTTTAGTGGCGTTTATATCCTGGAAGCAACCAGAAGACATCTAATTGGACTTAAGGCCTTCTAGATCGGAAGGAGTTCATGTCTGGTACTATTACCTATCCCATAACCCATGGCTGATGAGGCTATGGGCCCTAGTAGAGAACCTACTACTGCCATTTCATTAAACCTAATTTCTAACTGAATTCTAAATACTTATCTTGTCTACAGTCATAACACCCTAAACATGCCCAATCTCGTCTACACACTTATCCTTATTCACACGGGTAGGTATAACTCTCACTCCTCATCAGATGAGCTTCTTTTTGTGTAGATGGAGACCATTACAGAAAGCCCAAACTGGTCAAAATTCAGAGAACTGACTCAGAGTGCTCAGTCTCAGGTGACATATTTACAATACAACCTCTCTACCTGAGGCTCAGGGAGCATCACAGAAGACAGGCTGGAAAGACTTTAAGAGCCAGAAGACCAGGATGAGAAGCCTGGTGTCTTCTATGTATGACAGGGAAGCTCTACCCAGGAAATCGCAACAGTATGATTGCCTAAACAAGACACTAAAGATTGGACAATTAACATGCCAATGTGTATGCTGGAACTCTCATAAGGCTTCACCCCTGGAAGAGCTGCAGGCCATTTACTGGTGACTGAGGAAGGGAGAATCTGTCTTCTCCAGAGGCAAGCCCCCTTAATAAGCTATGCAATCCCAAGAGGTCAGGTAAATACATATGAGAAACATTAAACGATTTCAGCCAGTTGCATTTGTAAATTTATGGAAATACATATGCAGTTGTAATTAATTCAACTGTAATTAAAAATAAGAGTCCATGAATTGAGGAGTGGAAAGGACATAAGAGGAATTAGATGGGAGAGAAAGGAGGCGCAGAATTATGTAAATACAGTGCTTATGTACAAAATTCTCACAAATGAAAATAAAAACTGGAAACAAGGAAGCTTCTGCTTATGTTCTAGACAGTACTATGAACCAAGTTATGACTTCTTTCCAACTAGTAAAAGATAAGTTGGGTTTGTAAGTTTCAGTATGATCAGATTGTGATCTAATTAGATATGATTTATACAGATGTACTCGGCTAAAACTGAGATTATTTGGGCTTTAGTTAGTAATATTGGATGTTCTTATTAAAAGACTGAATTTGGATATAGACACATATCCAAGAGGAATTCGACATGAAAATTAAAGTAGAGATGCCACGTCTACAAGCCAGGAGTGCCAGATATTTCCAACAAGCCACGGGATGCTATAAGAAGGTCATAGACTAGACTAGACTGTCTCTCACAGGCCTCAGAAGGAACCAACCCTGCTGAGTTTTGATCTTGGAGTTGTAGCTTTCAGAACTATGAGGAAATGCATTTCTGCTCTTTAAGCACTTCCAGCTCATGGTGCTTTGTGATAGGCCTAGAAAAGCACTACCAGAAGCAAAGAAGAGCAAGAAAGTAGCTGACTCAATGATGAAAATGAGTGTTTGGCAGAAATGTGCTGGTGATTTAGAAGATACCTTCTGAAATGTGACTTTGATGTGCCAGCTTGCCTGGAGTGTTAGGTGCCTAAGAATTGGGCTAAACATTGTTAGGGACGGTAACTGAAGAAGTCTTTCCGGAAGACCTTAAGGTTTTAATTAGTAGACTGAATAAAGCATTGTCCTCCCCAATGTGAGCACCATTGCTCCCCTCCCCCAGTGTAAGTGGTCCCATCCAATCAGGCTGAAGAGAAACAGATGAATAACAGAGCACTCAGCTGCTCAGTGGTCTTCATGCCGGGACGTCTGGCTTCTGATACTTGCTTATTATTATATTTACTCAGTGATATCACTTACAAGTTGGTGTGTTTTATCACATTGCAATAGTCCCATACATGCCTGTACTATATACTTCGACTATATCACCCTTCCTCCATTTCGTATCCTCTCATTTCTC